>CAUYSK010045949.1:0-15256 GCA_963575035.1 Avahi laniger
CTAGCACTTTGGGAGGCCGAGGTGGGCAGATTGTTTGAGCTCAGGAGTTCAAAACCAGCCTGAGCAAGAGTGAGACCCCGTCTCTACTAAAAATAGAAAGAAATTAATCAGACAGCTAAAAATATATAGAAAAAATTAGCCGGGCATGGTGGCGCATGCCTGTAGTCCCAGCTACTCGGGAGGCTGAGGCAGGAGGATCGCTTGAGCGCAGGAGTTTGAGGTTGCTGTGAGCTAGGATGACGCCACGGACTCTAGCCTGGGCAAAAAGAGTGAGACTCTGTCTCAAAAAAAAAAAAAAATTAGCTTATTGTGCAGAAAAGTTCAGCAGTTTCTCCCAGTGCTGAGAGCTGCGCAGATTTTGCCACGTCTTCGTGAAGGGGCAGCTTGTGGTGCTGGGGGCGATGCCTTCTGCAAGCCCCCCATGGGTGTGGCAGTGAGCTCCATCCCTCTGCCTGGGGCGGGTGGGTCCTCTGCGACACCATCGAAGTCTGAGAGATGTGGGCTGCAGCCGAGCCTCACAGCCTCTGCGGCCACAGCACCTGTGCCCCTGTCCCCGTGGGCAGTGGCAGCCCCTCCCCAGAGAGGTGCCAGGTCAGCCATGAGGCATAGCCACTGGGATAGAAGAGCCACAGCCCCTGCAGAGCGTTGGTGACAAAGGCCTGATGCAGAAAGGGGCCCCTGCAGTCTGGCTGGCCGTGGCCGGGCTCTCTTCCTTCCAAGTGTGATCTGCCCTCCCAGGATAGGCTGGTCCTGAACCAGGGTGTGGCAGAGCCTGCGGGGATCATGGGAGGTCAGAGGCTATAGGGAAGGGCCCCACCAGCTGCCCCTCCCCGGGCTGTGAGGAACATCAGCCGCTGCCACACCAGAGCTTTCTGGAGCCTGTCACTTTCCCGTGTGCATGCCCTCCCGTCACGCACCTGCACCCCGTCCGTGTACGTGCACCTTGCGCTGCCTCTGGCCCCTGACGGGCAGGGCCGTCCCTCTCGCCCACAGGGGAAGCTTTGGGCATCAAGTACCCGGTCCAGGTCCCCTATAAGCGGATCAAGAGTAACCCCGGCTCGGTGATCATCGAGGGGCTGCCCCCGGGAATCCCGTTCCGAAAGCCCTGCACCTTCGGCTCCCAGAACCTGGAGAGGATCCTCGCCGTGGCTGACAAGATCAAGTTCACGGTCACCAGGTACTCGGGGGAAGGGTCGGGGGAGGAGGCAGGACTAGCACAGACTGGGGCTTGCGCCAGGGGATCCTCCGTCCCTCCCCGCTGGACGAGGCGGCCTTCCTGGCACCGTCTTGGGTTCTGGGGTCACAGAGGGACAGCAGGCCAGCCAGGGTGGATGGAGCCCGACAGACGTGGGACCAGCCGCCCACCATGGCAAGGGCAGCCGTGTGGGCACCTTCTACCTGTCCAGCAGCACCTGCTCACTTGCCCCTAACCCCCGGGAGAGGCTTTGCTCCCGCATCAGTGAGGAAGGACTAGAGACAAGTGATTCACCTGAGGTCACAGGCCGGCTGGGGCAGAGCCGGCACGAGGCGCAGTCACCCTCCTGCAAGGTGGCACTGCCAGTGCTGGGCCCCGCTGCGTTGGCCCCATGTCCCACACACTGATCACCGGGGCTTCTTGTTGAAATGCAGACTCTTGGGTTGTGAAGTGTAAGCTTAAGCATAACAAAATAGTAATGATAAAAATAAAAAATGAAACAAAGGCAGACTCCGCTGCGGTGGGTCCGGGCAGGCTCCAGACACTTCTCACCAGCTGCTGCACCCCGGGGTGGCTGCCCTGTCCCCCAAGCTCTCCCCTGACACCCCCACCTCTTTTCTCTTCCAGGCCTTTCCAAGGACTCATCCCCAAGCCTGGTAAGAGGCGCTGGCTGTGGGGGGCCGCTGGGCGTGGGCCCTGGCCACGGAGCTGGGGCCCGAGGCCGGAGTGAGCCCACTGTGGGACACAGGTTTGGGGCCTGGGAGCAGAAGCCAGGCCCCTGCCCTTCTGTTCTCCACCTCACCTGGGCACCTGCCCCGGGTAGATGGCAGAAGGCCAAGCTGGAACCTGCGCCTGGGCTCTGGAGCAGACAAGGGGGCGGTGGCGCCGGTGACTTCCGAGCTTTACTGAGACCGGGTTGAGGAGGGAGGGGCCGGGCTGGGTCAGTGCCCCCCACTCCTAGCGCAAGGGCCTGCTTGACCTCGGTGAATAGGTCACTGAGGTTGGTGGCAGGTGGGTTCCTAACCACAGAGGGAGGGGTGTCTGCGTGGGGACGGTGAGCGCGGTGCTGAGACGGGAGGGGTGCCTGCCCGGCCTTAGCGGTCAGTGCTAAGTCACCTTCCTGACCCCCTTTAAGGCACCCGCCCACCTCTGCCTCCTCTGCGGGCTGCATCCTGGCCCCTCTAAACCCAGAGTGAGGGCGTCCCTGTGGGGCAGCATGCCACCTGGTGAGCACTCAGGGCTGGCCAGGCCTGCGGGGCCAGGGCCTGTGCGTGGGGAGACGGGGAGCCCCGCCAGCTCGCCCCTGCCCCCGCCCAGCCCAGAAGCCGCTGCCTTGGCGTGCAGCCAGAGAACCAGCCGGACCACACCCTTGGGGAGGCTGCGCCCACCCGTGTGCTGGGAATGGGGGCGGTCACGGCAGAGCCGGAGCAGGGGAAGCCTGCAGCGCAGGGAGCTGATCTCACAGCCACACTTACGCCGCCCCTCGCCTGCCGTGGTGAGACTGGCCCCTCGGCTCCCGGGCGCTGTTCACTCCTGTGCCCAGGCCCGGCTCGGTGGGCTTCCGGAGAAGGGGCAGACGCTACCTGGAGTGCACAGCTTACTGGGGGGTGCAGCGATGTGGCCGCTGCCATCAGGCCACGGGGACCCCCAGAGGGGATCATGAGGACGAGGGGTAGTTGGGAGGTTTCCTGGAGGAAGCGAGGCCCCAGTTGGGCCTCAGGCGAAGAGGGGACTTGGAGAGCCAGAGGGGGAGGAGCGGCGCGTGGTGGGGAACCGCAGGGGCGGGAGCTCTCTGGGCCCCAGAGTGTTCCCAGCGCTCTGAGAGGTGCAGAAACGATCAGATGGCGTTAGGAAGGTGCAGATGAGGGAAGCAGCAGCCCCGAAATGCAGTGGTTGTGGACCCGGCGGACACCTGGCCAGGAGGCGTCTGGCCCTGCGCTGGGCACTTCAGGCAGGTGCGTGTCACCTGTGTTTCAGGAGGTCCCACTGGGGCCAGGTGGTGTCGCAGGCACTGGGTTACAGCAGTGGGCAGACAGCGGAAGCATCTCGTGTGCCCATCACATCTGTGAGGTAGGCACTGGAGCCCGCCTTACAGAGGGGGAAACTGAGGCTCGGTCTTTCAGTGCGTGCCCCATGTCCCAGGGCTAGCGGTTGGCCTGCAGGCCCCGAGGCCCTGCTCTGAAGCAGCTCACCATGTGGCTCCGGGATCCCTCTCCCACACCCGTGGTGAGGCCTGGGCCAGGCCAGAGGCAGGGACAGACCCAGGGGCTGCCAGGGTCAGATGGCCGCTGCGGAAACGGGTACTTCCCGAGGAAGCCGCCGGACACAGCAGGACAGGACAGGGACCCCAGGGCTCATGTGCACCCGAGAGCATCGCAGACCTGCGGACTCACAGCTCCCTTCTCGCTAGCCAGGGGAACCGGGACATACCTTCCCCGGTGCCGCCCAGAGACCCTGGCCCGTCCCCGCCCTGGGGCAGATTCTGTGGACCTGCCAGGCTCCAAGCTGACTGATGTCACCGCAGAGGGCCACAGAGTCAGGTTCTAGCCCTGACCCACCCTGCCCTGGGTGTCTGCCTGCGTTGGCATCAGCACCGGGCAGCGTGGGTCCCGTTCCGTGGGCAGCCCAGAAGGATGGCCCTGGCCACCCTCTGCTGATGGAGAGTGGAGAGGCGGTGAGGTGCCCCCTGGCCGCCCTTTCCAGAAGGAGGTCCCCGTGGGGGCTGAAACGCAGGTGTTCCAGGGCGGGCGCTTTTTCTTTCTTACGTTGCATGCCCTCCCAGGGACGCGGGCACATTTCTAAATGAGCTTGGAAAGCCGGAAGGGAACAGTCACCGTTGACACACGACGTGTGCCGGGCTGAGTTCAGCACTTTGCATTGTCACCTTTTTCTGTCCCCTTTTTATAGAACAAAGAAATTGAGACTGAGGGAATTTAAGTGACTTGCCTGAGATGCCTCCGTCCTTGTACCAGGATGTGAAGGAAGCGCTGGCCCGCAAGCCTGGTGTCCCTGTGGGCATGGGCAGTGTCAGGCTCTGGGGACAAAACCTGGGGCTGAGGGGTGGGCCCAGCAGCCTTGGGGCCCTTGGGTGACCCTTGCACGGATCAGGGCTCCCCCCCAGCTAGGGGAGCTCAGTGGCTCCTCTCGCTGTCTGAGCTGCTGCTTGAATGCCAGTCTTCACCCCTGTGGGGGCCGCATGCCCCCACCGTCTCTGTGCCCGTCTGCCGGCTCACCCATCGGCCTTCCCTTTGGCTCCTCTGTGCAGACAGAGCCCTTGGAAGTGCCCTGTCTGCCCACGTGGTGTGGAGGCTGGCAGGCTGCCTGGAAGAGGAGATGGGAGGGGGCCCTGGCCCCAGCCCTCAGGGGCGGACCTGCCATCCCCTTTCCAAGCATTGGCACCCCGGGCCAGGGGTCTGCCTGGAGGGGCCGGAGCCCACGGGATGGCAGGCTAGCTCCACGCCTGCTCACGCCGCTCGTCAAGCTGGGCTGGCCTGGGAAGGTGTCCAGCTCCCACGGGCCTTGGGAGTTCCCCAGAGGTCATCGAATGCTGCTTCCACCCTGGAAGGGGCTATTCCCAAACCCTCCATCCCGCCGTCCCGAAGCCTGGATCAGGCCAGCACCTGGGGTGCCAAGGGGAACCAGAGCAGGAGCTCTGGCCTGCCGAAGGAGGCAGAGACGATAGCAGGCCCCTTGGTCCCAAGGCAGGTGCCCAGGGCACGTGGAGGGTTGGCAGACAGTCTGCTTTGGGGTGTGGGTCCCCGGCCGCATGTGGGCCTCGGGAAGGCACTAGCTTGTTCGAGTCCCTGCACCCTCTGGCTGGCTGTGTGACTGAGCCTCCACTTCCTCACCTGTAAACTGGACAGACGCACACCTGCCTGGCCAGGTGACCTGAAGGAGGTTAGAGGTGGCAGTGCCAGGTGGGCTGGGAAGACTCTTCCTCATATGGCCCTTGAGTGAGCTGTTTGTAAAGGTCTCACCCTGGACCAGCTACGATGGGAAGCTCAGCCCATGGGGTGGTGGTGGTTGCTATTCTTGGGGCTTGGGAAGACTTCCTGGAGGAGGCGGCTTGGAGATGAGCAGGATGGTGTGTGGCATTGACACAGTGGATAGCCCAAGAGGAGAGGCACAGACGGCATGTCCAGGGGCCAGGCAGCCACTCCACGTGCCTAGGGCAGCGGCAAGATGGGACCAGGCTGGGGGAGGGCATGGCGTATCATCCCAAAGAGGCAGACCTTACCCTGGGCACAGCAGAAACTTCCAGAGGCTTCTTCCTTTTTCTTTAGTCCTCTCCTAAAAGTATGGGATGGACCTTAGTCTGCAAACTCAGAAATGCAAGACATGTAAACTTTCTTCTTTATTCTTCTAAAATTAAACTAGACTCCTGCCAAAAGCCCCCAGTGCACGGTGGCAGAAACTTAATCCGAGTCAGTTTAGGGTCCCTGTTTCCCTGGGCCTGTCTCCAGGCGCCAGAAGGATTCCCAGTGCCAGGAAGTTATGGGGAGGGGCCCATTGAGCGTTGGATGTCACGTGTCCACATTGGCACCCATGAGACATCCGTGGACAACCGGCCATCCCCCCGGGCGCACAGAGTCACTCCTGTGCCTGCCTGTTGAGGCCCACGAGAGCCTGGAACCTTCTGTGAGGCCTACCCTGTAGCATGCATGCTTGGAGAAAGCCGTCAGTGGATTCGCGGTGCAGGGGTAGGATGGTGGGAACCGGGCGGTGGGGAGACAGCCGCGGCGCCCAGCGGGGGTGCTCAGAGGGTGGCTTCCCGGTGAGCCGTAAGAACAGCTCTGAGGTTTCCTAGGTCACTTAGGAAAGGCTCCCTGGAAGCCTTTCCTAACAGAACCATCCGAGAAGGGGAATTCAGAAGAAGGAAATCATGCTGTGAAGATAAATCAGGCGCTAAATTGTGAGCCCCCTGCAGCCTGGACCTGTGGGCCCAGAGTGGGCGGGAGGCACGGTCGCTCCTGGGCCGGTTTTGTTGTGGTCTCAAGCGTTGTCCCAACTGTGTACGTCACATCTGCTCTCAGGGGCTCAGTTTCCCCAGTGATGTCCAGTGGCCCTTCCTGCTCCGACATGCTGGGGGTGGGCAGGCACCCGGCTAGAGAGGAAGAGGGACTTGGACTTGGATGAAGCCTCGGAGGACAGTAGGTGGATCTCAGGCCTCGGTTCAGGGGAGCTGTGGGCCAGAGGCTTCGAGGGATTTCTGGGGGAGGGGTGCTGGGCGGAGCCAGGCCTGACGGGAGGGGCCCTGGTGGGGGGCCTAGGGCTGCACAGTGATGATGGGGCCAGGCCACCCAGGCTCGACCCTGGGGGCCACGCACCCTTGGTAGCTCCTTGCTAGGTAGCCAGGCCACCCCACCCGCCTACAGCAGCCTGAGTTAAGTTAGGGACACTGGGCCAGGAGCCAGAGAGGCAGGTGGCCGGGGACAGCACCCCGGAGTCGGCTTTCAGAGTTCCAGGCATCCAGCCCGTGGGCACAGATGTGCACCGAGGGCCACAGGTCCTCAGACACCTGGTGTGCAGGGACAGGGAGGGCTCAGCAGGGAGGAGGGGCTCTGGGTGGGCCTGGTGTGCAGGGACAGGGAGGGCTCAGCAGGGAGGAGGGGCTCTGGGTGGACCTGGTGTTGCAGGGACAGGGAGGGCTCAGCAGGGAGGAGGGGCTCTGGGTGGGCCTGGTGTGCAGGGACAGGGAGGGCTCAGCAGGGAGGAGGGGCTCTGGGTGGGCCTGGTGTTGCTTGCTCTGCCCCCAGCACTGCAAGGTCCAGGTGGACGGCTCCCACAACCCAGAGGGGCCGAGGCCACCAACTCCTGGGACAGCACAGGGGTAGGGCGCAGGCTGTGCTGGGAAGAAGTAGTGGTAACTAAGGAAGGAGAGGCCTCTGCCTGGGTGACTGGCATGATAACAGCCACAGAACATTCTAGTAGGTCATAAAACTTGAGTTTCCTGCAAGTATATGCCCCTGGTAGAGATTTGGAAAATGCAGAAATCTGCCGGCCCAGATGGCTGTTCACTTTTATGATGATACATTTCTTCCAGATTTCCCCCAAGCTTATTAATTTTACATCTCGCTGTTGTTCTTTCTATGAATTTGCACACTTAACCTTAAAACATAAACGTGTTGCCAGGTCTTTAAAAAGCTTTGTGACATTGCCTCGTCAGGCTGCATCATGGTTATGTAACTACCCTGTCCCCCAGCTGTGGACATTGGGGCAGCCCTTTCACACCGTGGACACCTCATACCCACATCACGCTTAGGATTTACTGATCGCCCACTCACGTCACCACGTGACATCTCCCCCAGGAACCAGTCTTACAGGAGGGAACTGAGGTTCAGAGAGGTTAAGAAACTTCTCAAGGTCACACAGCATGTGTATAATGTGGCTGAAAATTGAACCTAGGTCTTTCTCATTTAGCTTCAGAACCCAGGGCTGGCTCTACCACTAGCCCAAGCCTTGGTGTCTGCCCTGCGGTGGGTCTTGACTGTCCTTCTCCGCCCCTTTGGCACATTCGTCCTCACTGGGTGGCTCTTTGCTGCCCCCTCCTGGCATCCAGTGGCTATAACATTGTTCCTGCCCATGTAACCCTTTAGGCTCATGGTTAATCCTTTGGGTTTCATTTAATTGTCCAAAGATTTACTGAAGCCGGGCGTGGTGGCGCACATCTCTAGTACAAGGACTGAGGACGCTGGGGCAGGAGGATCGCTTGAGCCAGGAGTTTGAGGCTGTAGTGCCTGTGACTAGCCACTGCTCTCCAGGCTGGGCAACATGGCAAGACCACGTCTCTTAAAAAAAAATTATCCGGTGCCACTCTGTGTGAGGCAAGATGCTATAGAACGGGAAAAATCTCTTGCTTTGTGCTGCTTATATTTTAGTGGGGCAGATGGATAAATGAGAACAAAGAACGTGTCTTAGGTACTCACAAGTGCCGTGGAGACGCTACGACAGGGATACGGGACTGTGTCACAGGGCAGTTTGAGATAGGCCACCAGGAGTTACGCCCCGAAAGAAGCCAGGACGGGAGCGGCACAGAAGTCTTGGGCAAGGTCGGGAGTCAGCCCGGACGTGTGGACGGTACAGCCAGCGAGATTGCTGCTGTGCTGGAAGGGGGTGTGAGAAAACTAGAGGTGTCGAGGATGGCCTCAGGATTTTGTCCTGAGCAGCTGGAGGGACAGTTACTGGGATGGGGACACCTGGGGGGGGGGCAGGATCTGAGCCAGAGGCAGGTTTGGCCCCCAGATGCACAGGTCTGATGGGCAGGGAGGGGCCCCTCTGGGGACACGCCGTTGGGAGTCATTCTGCATTGAGCAAATTTAAGTCTTGAGCCTGGGTCACAGCGAGATGCGTGGGGACAGGCAGAAGGGGTCCAAGGGTGAGCCCTGGGCCTCCAGCACTTCCGCACTGGAGAGACGAGAAGGAAGAGAGAGGTGGAAACCCCAGAGGGTGTGAAGCCAGGGAGCCACTGAGCGAAGGAGGTGGTGGCTGTGCCGGACGCGCCCTCAAATCCTGAGACCAGATCGTCTCAGGCTGAGCAAGCCGGAGGTCGCAGTGGCGTGGCTAAGAGCAGTTTGGGGGGGGGATGGGCTCCGGAGGGAATGAGGGAAGAGGGGTCGAACTCGCCAAGGACAGATCGCCCTTTAGAGAGCAGGAGAGACGGGGGTGGGAGCCCGAGGGTGGAATGGGCTCCAGAGAGGGTTCTAGAGGTGGAACAGCACCAGCGTGGTCTCGGGCCGATTGGATAGAGGGGAGGCAGTGGGGGTGGCGCAGCGAACGGCAGAGGAGGGGCACCCTGCTCAGGGAGGGGCAGGTGGAGAAGGGTGCCAAGGGCTCCTGCCGCGTCCCCTCGCCTGCTCCTCCTCTGGGAGAGGGACACGCAGGGTGACGGGGCGGCGAACTGTAGGTGCCCACGGGAAGGACACGGAGACCTCGGAGGGGCCGTGGCTGCTGGGGCCGGAGGGCGGGGAGGGGGTCCAGGCCTGCGGTGGGCGGGGAGGGGTGTCCTGGAAGGCGCCCTGGCTGCGTCTACGTGCAGTTGCAATCCCCAGAACTGTGACGGCAGCGGGGGTGGTTTCTGCACCACAGGGCAAGCTCGGCGCCACGCGGGCAAAGACCAGCCCTTCTCCCCCTCAGAGAGCCAGCTCTCCTCGGCCGGCCACCCACGTTCCCCGGGCCGAGGGGCAGCCCCTGCAGAGGTAGGGAGAAGAGACATCATCCCCTCGGCATTTCCTGAGTGCCCACGTGTGTGGCCTTTCCACACGCAGCCTCGTGGGCGCCTCGCAGCCAGCCTGTGAGGGCGATGCTGGTGACGTTCCCATTGTGCAGCTGAGCAAACTGAGCCAGAAAGAGGCAAACTCACATGATGAGTGTGAGGCGGAGTCCCCGCCTGCTCTGTGCTGTCCCGCAGCCCGGGGTGCCGGGCAGTGCGGAAGGGGTCACGAAAGCTGCTGGGCCGGAATCATAAAGGGCCTCGACTGGAAAGCTAGGGACTCGGGCTTCATCTTGTGGCATCGGAGGTTGTTTCGGTCAATGAAATGATACGATCAGATCTGCACCGTCTTAGGGTTACCATGGTAACGACGCCTCCACCCACGGCGGGTGGACTGGAGAAGGCGAAAGTGGGGCAGAGAAGCCAGACAGAGTTGACGAGGCCTGAGCCCAGGCAGTAGCAGCTGGGCCCAGAGACGGGTGGGGTTAGGGCCTAGAGGTGGCAGAGGGCTGTGAGGAGGGCGGAAGGTTCCAGAAGGATGATGGTGGTACCTGTCCCCAAGGCTGGGTGTGCGCGCCTACCAGACGTCCAGGGGCCCAGGTGCAGTCGGAGAGGTGCTTGGTGCAGACAGAGTGGCAGCCGGGCTGGGGGCCGTCGGTGCAAAGGGAGTGGCTGCTGCCACCACTGGGAAGTGCAGGGCTGGCAGAGAGGGCCCTGGGCAGAGCCCTGGCGCACCCCAACCTCCTGGGGGCCCTGCAGGAGAAGGGGCCGGTGCAGGAGCAGAGGAGAGGGGACGGAAGGACCCTCGGGCAAGAAGAGCTGAGTCAGGAGCATCGAGGCAGCTGCTTTCAAACCTCAGAAGAGACAGCAGAGTCCATCTGGGGAACACTACAGGGATCAAGGAAATAAAGAACATTCCAGAGCTGTTCTTGAATAGCAGTGGCTACAAAAGAAAAAAGCTCTGTAAGGTAGTGAACTCCCTGTCACTGGAGGCATTTAAGCAGAGGTTGAGCTGCCACTCACCAGAGAGGCTGCTCCCCGGGGGGCTCCCTGCAGGAGAGGAGGAAGGGACACGCTGGTCTGGCCCTGGCGTGGGTGGGTGGGGGACTCGAACCAGGGAGGGGCCGTTCCGCCCACTGGATCCACTTCCCTCTGCTCCCCAGCCACAAGCTCCCCACAGCCCCCTGTGTTTGGGCGCAGCCGCCCTGCTGCCCCTCCCTGTGGGCAAACCCAAGGGCTGCCCCAGGACAGCGTCCTCTCCTTCCAGTTGTCCTTGGACCCCAGGGGTGCAGCCCTCCCCCCTGGCTGACTCGAGGGGACTCTCTGGGAAAGCCCCAGCTCCCCTTCCCCAGAGCAGGGGCTCCAGACCCAGGGACAGAGCAGAGCTGCCGACTTCCTGTGCGACTGCAGCAAGTCAGGTTTGCCTGCCTGGGCCTCGGTTTCCTCACTCGTGAGCTGGGAAGCATCGCCCGCACCACGTCTGCCTTCCGAGGGGTCCCGCCCGGGGGCGCAGGGCCAAAGCGAGGGGGAGGAAGGGCCTGTCGCGAGCGGGAGGTGGCGAGCGGAGAGGCCGGCCAGGCCGGAGCGTGGAGGGCCTGGAAGGCCTGGCTTTGCAGCGTGGACTGGACCCTGCAGACCCGGCCTTGGCAAGCTCTTCCGCTGACGTCCCCGCGGCCGAGGAACCTGAGCACCCTGGGGCCCGGGCCCGAGTTCTCGGGGGCCCAGCTGTAGGTAGCAGGTCCCCACGTAGCGCGCTCTCAGCTTTCCTCTCTGGTTTTGAGGAAGTATGTCGGATGGCGTGCTGCTGAGGAAGAGGATCCCACCTAACTCACACCCCGGCACTGTCCGCGGCCCACGGTGAGAAGCTCCGCCGTGGGGGAGGGGCCTGCCAGGCCGCGGGCTGTGGTCCCGTTTGCAGGGGTACAAGTGGGGAAAGGCTGCAGCCCCAAATGCAGTGGCACCACTTGTCATCGTCCCCTTTGGTCTCCTGCTAGCCTCTCTTCTGTGGGGTCTCCTGTCACCCAGCAGGTACTCCGTGGGATGGGCTTCCTGGAGAGGAGGATCTGAGCTGGGCCTGCCGGTGTGGGGGCGACCTCGGCAGAGGGCATGGGGAGGGCCGCGAAGGGACTGAGCAGTGGCAGGAGCAGGAACAGGTCACTTTGTTGCCCCCTTGGGAAGCAATTCCGCCACTTCTGAACTGCGTGATCCTGGATAAGTGAACTTAAGGTCTCCGCGTCTCCGTTTCCTCAAGGTTTTGTGGAACAGGGACACTCTCCATGGTCCCCTCTTCCCCTGCTCAAGACCTGAGGGTCTTTTCCTTGTCCCCAGTCACTCACTCACGCTCCTGCCCCTGCCTCCTTCTCCCAGCCTTCCCCACCCTCTCTCCACCCTTCCCCCTCTGCCCCGCTCTTGAGAGCTCAGAATAAAACCGTCCTTTCTCAAGTTTCTAAAGATATCGCCATTCCAGCACCAGCCACATGTTTCTCCACTTAATTATCTCTGCTTGTCTTTGTTAATTAGGCTTCGGTAATGGTCTCCCTTCTGCCTTCCCGGGAAGAGCTGGCATCTGCGGGGCGGGGCTTGGAGGCCTTTGTGGGCAGACGAGGCGCCCGGCTGCCAGGCCCGGAGTTGGCCCAGCGCCGCCTTTCTTCTGGGGTGACGGAGGGGCCGGGACGATGGGATGTCAGGAGGCCCCGCCCATGTCCTGGCCTGCGAGGACTCAGCTGGGGTCTTTGCAGTCCCATCCTGCCCTGCACGTGTGGGAGAGGGGACCTCATGTTCACTGTGGCTGCTAGACGGGACTCCCAGGTTCCCCTTAGAGAGGGGGCATCAGAGTCTCCTGCAGCATTCTAGAAAGTCTCTCAGAAACTGCCCAGCTGAGACCACCCAAGCCGACAGGAACAACCAGCGCCTTCACTGGAGCTGAATGAGGTCAGCACCAAGGGGTGACCGGGCACCCTGCGCTGAGCTGAAGCTCCAAAGGCTGATAAAGGGGTGTCTGGGCCACAGATGGGGTGGGGGGCCGGGCACTAACCCTGGCCCAGCACGTGTGCTTGGCTGGATGGACCAGATCTTAGCAGCCTTCTAGGGTGGGTTCTGGTGACAAAAGGTCGGGAGGTGGAGATACGGGGACACACAGGCCTCGCCTTCTAAGAGCCCCCACAGTTGCTGCTGCTGCCGCCGTGGGAGGAGCACAGCCCACGGAGGGCGGGAGAGGCCCCAGCAGGGCTTGAGGAGCGCAGCCACAGTCACTGTCTGTGAACAGTGACGGGGTGTCTGGGCCAGGTCCTGTGCTGGGCTGGGCTTTTGTTAAACACTGATTAAAGGCCGGGTGCGGTGGCTCACGCCTGTAATCCTAGCACTCTGGGAGGCCAAGGCGGGCGGATTGTTTCAGCTCAGGAGTTTGAGACCTGCTCTGAGCAAGAGCGACACCCCGTCTCTACTAAAAAAATAGAAAGAAATTAGCTGGACAACTAAAAATATGTAGAAAAACTTAGCTGAGCATGGTGGTGCATGCCTGTAGTCCCAGCTACTCCGGAGGCTGAGGCAGGAGGATCACTTGAGCCCAGGAGTTTGAAGTCGCTGTGAGCTAGGCTGACACCACGGCACTCTAGCCTGGGCAACAGAGAGAGACTCTGTCCCTCCTGCTAAACAAAAACCAAACACTGATTAAAACACAACCCCTGGCTGGGTGTGGTGGCTCAGGCCTGTAATCCTAGCACTCTGGGAAGCTGAGGTGGGACGATCACTTGAGGCCAGGAGTTCAAGACCAACCTCCCCATCTCTACAAAACATAGAAAAATTAGCCTGTCGGCCATGGTTTCACATGCCTGTAGTCCCAGCTACTGGGGAGGCTGAGGCAGGAGGATTGCTCGAACCCGGAAGTTTGAGGTTGCAACGAGCTGTGATGAGACCACTGTACTCTAGCCCAGGTGACAGAGTGAAACCCTGTCTCAAACAACAAAAACCCCACAGAGCTAAGATTCGGGGTTGGGGGGTGCAGAGAATCAACAGGATTTGTAGAGCATACGGGTGTCAGATGTGAGTGCCAAGGAGAAGCAGGGCCTCAGGAGGCAGGGATTGTGTTTACTGTCAGGGGATTGTAAGAGTATATAGGCAGGGCCTAAGGGGGGCCCTTGGAGTAAAAGCCTGAAGGACAGCAGGGAACAGCATCGCAGGGAGAGAGAACAGCAGCTGCAAAGGACCTCAGGTCGCTTGCCAGGGTGTTAGAGGGAAGAGGTTAGGGGAAATGGAAGGGGAAGATCACATGTGGCCGGATAAGGACGTTGACTTTTGCTCCCAGTAAGTTGGGAGCCGGCGCCGTGCTGAGCAGTGGAGAACAGGATCCAACTTGCTTCAGCAGAACCCCTCTGGCTGGGTTGAGGACAGACAGGCGGAAGCACAGAGAGACACGGGCGGTTGTAATGATAATCCAGGCGAGGCCTGGTGGCGGCCGTGGGCGGTGAGTCATTGGCTCTAGGTGTATCTTGGAGCTACAGCCAACAGAACTTGCTGACGTTGAGAAAGAGAGCGGTCAGGTTTGACCTCAGAGATTCGGGCTGAGCTGCAAGGATGGAAGGGCCATTAGCTGAGACAGGCAGATGCAGGAGGAGCCCGGGGCACAAGGAGGGCGGGCAGGCCCAGGCTGGAGGTATAATTTGGGGACTCGTAAGATATAACTGGTGTTTAAAGCCCTGAAAGAGATGAGATCATCCAGGAGCCAGTGGACTCAGAGTGCAGACCCAAGGCCCAGCCCCGGTGCCCTTGAGCCGGTGAGGCCAGAGGTACACAGGCGTGAGCGCTGCCCTGGAGCCGGTGGAAACCCCACCCCTCCCTGTGTCTTGTTGCAGGGAAGATCCCAGGGCCCGGGACCCAGCCGAACATCTTGCAGGGACCTGGGGCTTAGGCTCAGAGCAGCGATGGCTTCTCAGCAGGACTCGGGCTCCCTGGGGACAGAGGGGAAAATTGCCCCTCGTAGGTACAACGCCTTTTCTAGGATCATAGATGCCACACAAGGTGGGCCAGGAAAAGAAGGGCCCCTCAGTGCTGCATGAAGTCCGGCAGCCCTGAGTCTCCGTTATCTGCTCCATGACACCCAACAGGTTTCCCGTGACCTCTGGGCTGCATTTGTGGGTGGAGGCAGGCGGGCGCCGGGGTCTGTGTTAGCTTCCTGTTGCTGCTGTAGCAAATTACCCAAATCCAGTGGCTTCAAGCAGCACAGACTTGTGGCCTTACAGTTCTGGAGATCGGAAGTCTGAGATGAGACCTCTGAGGCTAGAGGTGTCAGGGGGGCTTCAGGGGCGTTAGGGGACAGTCGTCCCTGTATCTTTCAGCTCCAGAGGCCGCCTCTGTCCTTGACTGTGGCCCCTGCCTCTGTCTTCTTCGTCATGCCTTGTCCTCCTGCTTCTGATCTTACGTCCCTCTGATAAAGCCCCTGTGGTTCCATGTGGGGCCCCTTGGGACCCGAGACCACCCTCCGCTCTGAGGATCCTTCACTTACACCAGCGAAGTCCCTTCTGCCACAGAAGGAACCGTTCACAGGCTGCAGGGATCAGGACATGGACACCTTGGATGCCACCACGCAGCCTGCAGAGCGACCGTGTGGGAGAGGGGCCAGGGACCTGTGAGACGCCCAGGGAGGAGGAACAGATTCGGGAGGAGCACGGAAGGCAGCTGGAAAATGGGGGTTTGGGGTTGTGGGTGCAGAGAGGCAAGAGGACGGCACCGTGGCCTGGGCAGGAGGCAGAGCTGTCCGTTCCTCCCCATAGGTGGAAACAAGGTGACGGTGAGGAGTCACCGTGATGACAAGCCGAGGCTTTGGGCACGCTTCCCGCTGTCCACGCAGCCAGGAC
>CAUYSK010045951.1:0-17653 GCA_963575035.1 Avahi laniger
ATGTAATTCTTTAATTAGCTTTATTTTTTCCCAAATATGTAACCTACTATACCCATACCGTTTATAAAATAATTCATTATTTCCTCTTCTTCTCTGTAAAGAAAACTCACATATACATTTTGGATATAAAAACTTGTCTAAAATACAGTAATTAAAAAAAGGAAGTTGCAGATAAATTAGTTTCTGTTTAAAGAGGGAGAGAGAATTTTATATATAGGTCATTATATGTTATACATTATATATACTTGTGTATGGGTAGAAAATTTATGAGAAGCTGGACATCTAACTGTTAATTTCTTTTGGAGAGTAGAAATGGGAGAAAATTGGAGGTGGAGGAGAATAGTCTCGAAAGCAGAGATAGTGTGGACTAAGAGAAGAAATAGCCTATAGGTGGGTGGCAGAAGAAAGGGCTAAGACTAGCTGATTCCAGCATTTGCTCAAAAATAAAACCACTGGTGCACATGTTCACAAATTGAGCATTTTAAAAAAACAATAGCTAACATGTATTGAACTCTTACTATATGCTAAGCACTGTTCTTAAACTTTATATGTATGGATTCATTTAATCCCCATAAAAACTTTATGCAGTGGGCACTACACTTATTACAATTTTAAAGATAGGGAAACTAGAGCACAAAGTAATTAGGTAAATTTTCTGATTTACAGCTACACATGGCAGAGCAGAATTTGATCCCAGTTGATCTAGTATTAGAGCTCACCCTCAACTACTAACCTCTACTGCACAGCCAAAAAGATCACTTCCCCAATCTAAAGCCTTTCCCCCACCCTTCTTACTACCACCAGTGCTTCTGAAAGTAAAACCTATATTCCAATAATGGAAATGAAAAGGCTCACTTTAAGGAAATATAAATAATATGACTATCTAAAAAGTCATCTAAAAGTATAATCTGCAAATTAAGAGTCACCAAATATTTGAGAAAAGCCTACAGCAGAGAAAACACAAACTCCAACAAAGAGAAGAATTAACTTCCAAGGAAACAGAGTTAATATGGAAAATAGAATAAAATATTAAAATAAGTCTAATTTGTATTTTCAGAGAGAGAGAAGAGGTTGTGTTCACACATACTAAACACAAATCAGAGTTCTTGGAAATTAAAAATATGATTACTGAAATTAAAAACTGATACTAAAACAGAATGAACACAAGAAAAGATCAAATTAGTAAACTGAAAGACTAAGGAATTCTCTCAAGATGTTATGTGAAGGCAAGGGCATGGAAGTATAAGAAAAAAATGTTGAGTGAGAGTCAGATGTTCTGTGACAGACAGAATAATGATCCCACAAAGATTAGTCCACATCCGTATCCCTGGAACCTGAGAATATGTTACCTTACATGGCAAAAAGGATTTTGCAGATATGATTGAATTAAGGATCTTGGTGGGGAGATTATCCTGGATTATCTGAGTGGACCCAGTGTAATCACAAGTGTCCTTCTACGTGAAGGGACAAAGAGAGTCAGAAGCTTAAAATAACACGGATTTATTATCTTACAGTTCTGTAGTTCAAAAGTCCTAAATGAGCGTCACTGGGATAAAATCCAGGAGTTGGCAGGGCTGCATTCCTTTCTGGAGGTTTCTCTAGGGGAGAATCCATTTCCTTGCGCTTTCCAGCTTCTAGAGGCCACCACATTCCTTAGCTCTTGGCCCCTTCCATCCTCAAAGCTAGCAAAAGCAGGTGGAGTTCCCATACCACATCACTCTGACCTCCTCTTCTTGCTTCCTTTTTCACATGTAAGAACCCTGGGACCCAAGAATCCAAAATAATCCCCCTATTTTAATGTCAGCTGATTAGCAACCTAATTCCATCTACTATCTTAAATTCCCCTGTGCCACCTAATGTGATATAGCCACAGGCCCTGGGGATTAGCACATGGACATCTTTGGGGGGCATTATTCTGTCTACCAACCCCATCCCTACCCCTTCTTCAAATGCCTCTTTCCCTTACAATAAAAAATCATTAATTTTATTTATTTTATCAAATTATTGGCATAATGAAAAATATCCAGTATTGTATTTTTGACAATTTCTTCTGTTCTATAATTTTGTTTCTTTTTCATTCCGAATGCTGTTGATTTATATCTTCTCTCTTTTTAAATTTGTCAGCCTTGCCTACTTTTACAGTTTATTTTTCCCATGATCTTTCAAAAACACTAGTTGGGTTTTCTTGATAAATTTAACTGGAGTAAATTTTTGTACTTCAATAATCTCAACTTCTATCTTTTATTAATTTTTTCTATCCTACATCTTTGATTTTTCTGTTTGCTGTTCTTTTTCTAATTTGGGGAATTAATTCTTTTTTTTAAAGTTCATTGTTGTCTAAAAAGTACCCAGCAGTATACCTTTTCCTTTGGGAACTATTTCAGATTCATCTTCTAAGCAATTATACATGCAACTCTGATTTATTTTCTAATAATCTATATTTTATTTTATTTCCTCTTAAGTTCAACAGCCTTTTAGAGAGAATATTTTAAAACACCTAGGAGATTTTTAAAAATGTGTCCTTTCATTATTAAGTTTAATTTTACTGCATTGTTTTTAGAGATCACATTTTGCTGGCACATTTTTATTCATTTCACTAGTTTCCATATTTCTATGGCACATTGTTCTGGGGGAGCTTCTTATAAACAGTTATCATAGGATATATATTTTTTCCAATTTAAGCATCAAGAAATTTAACCCATACATATTTATTATAATATTAGTATGTTTGGGCTTATTCTTACTATCTATTTTATTTTTTATTTCAGCATATTATGGGGGTACAAACGTTTAGGTTGCATATATTGCCTTTGCCCCATCCGAGTCAGAGCTTCAAGCATGTCCATCCCCCAGATGGTGCGCACCACACCTATTAGGTACGAATATACCCATCCCCTCCTCCCCACCACCTGCCTGACACCTGATGAATGTTACTGATATATGTGCACGTAAGTGTCGATCAGTTAATACCAATTTGATGGTGAGTACATGTGGTGCTTGTTTTTCCATTCTTGTGATACCTCACTTAGTAGAATGGGTTCCAGCTCTATCCAGGATAATACAAGAGGTGCTAGATTATCATTGTTTATATCACATTTTATTAATCCACATATGTATTGATGGGCTTTTGGGTTGTTTCCACATCTTTGCAATTGTGAATTGTGCTGCTATAAACATTCTAGTGCAGATGTCTTTTTTATAGAATGTCCTTTTTCCCTTTGGGTAGATGCCCACTAATGGGATTGCTGGTAGTTCTACTTGTATCTCTTTGAGGTATCTCCATCTTACCTCCTACAGAGGTTGTACTAGTTTGCAGTCTCACCAGCAGTGGATGAGTGTTCCTATCTCACCGTATCCATGCCAATATTTATTGTTTTGGGACTTTTTGATAAAGGCCATTCTCACTGGAGTTAAGTGATATCTCATTGTGGTTTTGATTTGCATTTCCCTGATGATTATAGATGCTGAGCATTTTTTCATATGTTTCTTGGCCAGTAGTCTATCTTCTTTTGAAAAGTTTCTGTTCATGTCCTTTATCCACTTTTTGATAGGATTTTTTCTTGCTGATTTTCCTGAGTTTTATATAGATTCTAGTTATCAGCCCTTTATCAGATGTGTAGCGTACGAATATTTTCTCCCATTCTCTAGGTTGTCTGTTTGCTCTTGTTATAGTTTCCTCGGCTGTGCAGAAGCTTTTTAATTTGATCAGGTCCCATTTATTTATTTTTGTTATTGCTGTGATTGCCTTGGGGGTCTTCTTCATAAATTCTTTGCCTAGGCCAATGTCTGTAAGAGTTTTTCCAATATTGTCTTCTAGAATTCTTATAGTTTCATGTCTTAGGTATAAGTCTGTTATCCTATATAGTATTGTTTTTGTTGCTGTTGTTCTGATTTGTTTGTTTTCTGTCTTATGTTATGCAGATATATGTTTTTATTTCATTTACATTTTTCCAGTACACGCATCCTGGGCAAACATTTTCTGCATAGGGCCAGATATTAAGTACTTTTGTGGATCACACGGTCTCTGTCACAACTACTCGACTCTGTTAGAACATGAAAACAGCCATAGAAAATACAAAAATGAATGAATATGGCTGTGTTCCAATAAAACTTTAATAAAAATAAATTAGCAGGCCAGATTTGGCCTATGGGCTTCTTTCAGTCAATTCAGGCTGCCATAACAGAATGCCTTAAGGTGGGTAGCTTATAAACAAAAGAAATATATAATAGTTCTCACAGTTCTTGAGGCTGAGAAGCCCAAGATCAAGGTACCAACAGATTCAGTACATGGTGAGGGCACACTTCCTGGTTCATAGACACCTGTCTTCTCGTTGTGCCCACGGCAGAAGGAAAAGGGACTTCCCTGGGCCTCTTTCACAAGGGCACAAATCCCAACCATGAGGGTTCTGCTCTCACAAGCTAATCACTTTCCAAAGGCACTCCCCCCTCGCTAATAACGTTACATTGGGGGTTAGGATTTAGCAAACATTTAGTCTGTAGTAACATCATATCTCTTTATTATTTTATGCTCTTTTTTCATACTTTTCATCATGCCATCTATCCTCAAGTCCTCTGTCATTTTCCTGAAGACATCCCTCCTGGGGATCAATCCACCTATCCTCTGCTCCAGTCTGTATTGACGCTCTTTAGGCCTGTTGCAGAGCTGTTTTTCAAGGATCTCCCTTCACTGCCCTTTTAGGCTAAGGCTTCTGTCCTGCATCACATGTTGTCTTCTTCCTGGTCGGTTTGCCTCTAGTTTCATTAGAGTATGTCCTCAAGGGCTATTTCTAACTTTTAAAGTGTTAGAAGTCTAAGTCTTTTGTGTTCTCTAGTTGTTCTTTTCCCTAACAACTTTAATTTTCTTTGCAAAATTCATGAGAATATCACTTAGAATTTTTTTTTTTTTAAGTTCTGTGTCCTTCAATTTTCTCTGATGCTTATGTGGTCTGCTTGTTCACTTGCTTGTTCATATTGGTCCTCCTTTTCATTGAGTTGCTTTTGCCCAAATATATGATAATTTTGTTATTCATGTCTGTGAATAAGAAACTCTGCTGATAACCTGGTAGCTGGTGTGGGTTTTCTCCCCGTTGAATGGCAGAGCTGATTGCAGGGCTTACGCAGCCTGTTGCCCAGGAGCCTTCACTCCAGGACACCCGGGCATGGCGCAGGCCAGCAAGCTGGAGCTCCCAGGTGCTAAAATAAGAAGGGCTTTTCTGTGGCAGTGGCTATCTTCAGTGCTCCTCCTTCTTGGACATGGCTGCCTTATTCCTTTAGTTTGGCTGCATTTCTCTTTAAGACATCTGTACTCTCCTTAGAACTCTCCCCTTGCTGGCATGTCACTTTTCTTTGGACTGTATTTTGAGGACTTTAGCCTTGGGTTAGTGACGCTTTTCTAATTCAGTTGTTAAGGCTGCTGTTTTAATTAAATGATTCATTACTCTCTTTATTACCCCAGTGCTCTGTCCAGTTCCTGGTATTTCGTCACTCTATTTTAGAATTTCAGTGGATTTTTTTCTTATATTCTCAGTGGTTTCTTCATGTACATAACATATGTTGGATTTCCTCAACTCTTGTCAATCCAAGCCCATTGATTTCTTTCTTCTGAGCATGCTTCACAATTTCTGATCTGCTGATGGTATTTTCTCGCTTGCCAGTGCCGATATGGTTATTCATACATGTGTTCTGGAAACGTAAGGGGTTTGGGTGGGTATTTACATAGACCCTGAATTCAGCCCCCCGTTAATTTATTCTCATTGAGGCCATTTAAGCCAGTCATTTGCTGAGATAGTTTTAATTTCTTGCTTCAAGCCACAGCATATAAGCTTGCCCTGAAAATGTTACATTGACTATTTTTATGCACTTTAAATTCTGTTTACATTTTCAAATAATCAATTTACATATGACTATCTTATTGCAAAAATTCAACTAATACCAGTCATACAGTCCTCCTTGACCTCCCACTCCTATCTTAGAGATAATCATTGTTATCAACTTTCAATGTACGCTTCTAAAACTATTTATTTACTGCAATGCTACTGCAAATAAAAATTACATTGAAACATAAATCGTATCTTAACATTAATTGCATTTTACAATTACTTTTATTTAATGATATGTCTTAGAGACTTACCTATGATCAGTAATTATATAGCTACCTTATTTCTTTACATTGCTGCATAGTAAGGACTATAATTTATTTATCCTTAAATATTAGTTTTTACTATTTCAATAGTGCTGCAACAAATACATTTGTGTATTTCTACTTGTGCATATATGTATTTAACTGGTCAAGAACTGACACTGCTGTTTACAAGGGTAAGCACATTGAAAATCCACACAAAGGATTTTTAGATCTATAGGAAAAATTTCTCCTCATCTTTGGAGTAGAAATGATTATAGTATAATAGACGTAAATGCTCTCAAGAGGATACATAAATATGATTTCATTTTTATATAATAAAATATAAAAATATGCAAAATATTATGTATGCTTTGGGGGACTACATATATATACTATTATATTTAAAAACCAGAACAATGATTACCTCTGGGAAGGAATAAAGGGGAGGTATATAGGAGCTAAAATTTATGTTTAATTTCTCAAAGTGGTTGGTAGGTTCATGGGTTATCGCTATATTTTTTATGGCCAAAATAAAACTAAATACAAGTAGGTTAAAGGTGAAATTTGATCTACTTAATTCCAAAGTTGCAATATTGGAGATCCTTATTTGCAGAAAAAAGACAGCATTCCTAGCAAAATATAAAAATCTACCATGGGTGCTAGGAAACAGGTATTAACCCAGAAAATACTCAGTGAGAGTGGAGAGAAAAACTTGCCAAGAAACTAGAAACCTCATATGGGTACCTTCATGAATCAGGTGAGATGTCAAGAAGTGGTCCCTACTTAAGGGGTCATCATGCTTTCCAGAAACTTTAAGTGTCTAAACCTTTATATTCACACAGAGATATTACTGTATGTGTAGTTGTGTTTTGTGTGTGTAATCAAGAAGCCCCCAGCCCATGATGACCAAATTGCTAAACTCTAAGAGCAAAGATGTCTTTAAAAAGAAACTGAATGCTTTAGCTTTCCTTTGTAGCACTCTGGGTCATCACAGACTCTTAAGTCTGCAATTGTTATTCTTAACATTGCAACCTTCAACCAAATAAATGTGTGACATCTACTGACTATATTTTTTTCCCCTTCAGAAAGACCCAACCTGGCAGAAGAGGATCTTTTTTCTCAAATACTTGCCTAGGAGAGCATAACATGTTAGTCCTTAAAATAGGAACTGAATGGAATAGTAGTAACCCAAATTCTCAATAGCTCAATGGTCCTCTAAAGTGGAGAAAAGGCTGATCTCATTTCTGGATCACTCTCTGACATAAATTTCTCAGTCATAGGATCTTCAGAGGATTTTACATGAAACACAAGAAAACCACATTCCACCCACATTTCTCTTGACAGAGCCTCATGTGTGATATGTATACCTTTCTATTATGTGTACTAGAAATGAAAAATCTCAAAATGAAAATTTGGGAACTTGCTGGACTTACCAAAACAGGAAACATAATTGCAGCTTGGTTCTAGTAGAACTGAGTGATAAAGAAATTGTCTTATACAAGTTTCAGAAGAGAGATGGCATTTTCATGCGGGCGACCTTTAAGAATTAGCAAATCACTAACTTAGAAGATACCCAAATTTCTAGTCTTAAGAATATATTAGGAGTGTAATTTTAAGATTAAAATGCAAGTCCACAGATAGGTAGCTAAGAACACAAGCCTCTAAGATGAGCCAAGAAAAAAATTACTGACGTTTGACTCAGTTAGCTATTCTTTCTGACAGGAGATTAAAGCCGCCTGTGAGATTTCTTTGACTCGTGACTCATTTAATTCGTTTAGACACTGCCAGCAGAGCAAGCTACGACAAAGCAGATCCATCTTAACAAGCTCACTCCTGGATGTTCTAATAAAGAAAATAATTGAATTGCTGATTTTGATTTTTTAAAATGCACTCAGCATTTGAGCATTTGGCTCCACACACCAAATAAACATAGAAATATTAATTACATCATCTTCTTCCCCAGAGTGAGTGAAACCCCCCCTCCCACACACACACAGAATTAGCTCCAGGTATCCTTTAAACCAGTGTAGCATTGAAGTATATTCCTTATGTTTAGTTTATTAAAATTGAATTTTTAAATTAAAATCTCAGCATCTTACTTTGAAGCAGCACCTGTTCAAAGCACAAAGATCTACAGTGATAAGTGGATACACTGATGTTAAGCACATCTACAGTGAGTGTATTTCTCAAAGACGCATCTGCTGCAGTGGAGGAGAGTCGGTGTGGGTCGGAGTGAGCAATATGTAGAACCGAAGTAACAAGCTAGTGGCCACAGACATGTTTTATTCAACCTAAACACTCCTCTTTTTCAAAAATGCACAAACACTTAAAAAATCAGGAGATTCCACATAAAAATTCAGACTTGCAATTCTCTTGCAAATTTACAGGAACGAGCCACAGGAAACCTCATCCCTAATCCTCAGATGTTGAGTGGCAGTAGCTTCCTCCATGACGTGCATTATATGCACGTGGGTTCGCCAAGCCGGCCTAATTTCTATTTCCTGCCTGATCCCTTTCACATGGGTTTGGGAGCACTGATACAGACAGTAGAGCACAAAACTTAGAAGTAGCAGACTTACATACTCATTCCACCACTGGCACCAAGACAGTCTTCATCTGGCTATATCTAAGATCTTAGTAGCTAGTTCCTACACAAATCTGATGATGGGCTCTATCATTTATTAAGTGGCAGCTTTACCATAGCTATGTGCAAAGCACAGCAAACCTGTTCAATTAATAACTTATACTTGACTACAAAGTAGCTGGTCTCTGTATCTTGACTAGAGTGGGAAGGAAGAAGGTTATCATCAAAGTTGTATCTAGGACATGGAATTTTAGATATTATCTAATATAAACCTTACAATAAGGTCAGGAGGTAGGTATTTTACAGGATAGGAAGCAAAGTTAAATGAAGTAAAGAAACACACTTGATGTTAAACAATTATTAGATAGTACAGCCACAATTCAAAGCCAGGTCTTTGTGACTAAAAAATCCATATTTTACAAATTCTCCACATTTGCTGGGAGACATATCCCCTTTCTATAAAATAATAAGAATATTATTAATCATTTGACTCTCAGAGGCACACACTAAATTAATATCATTTTTATATTTGTGATTCTATAGGAGAATATTAGTTCATACTACAAATATTTCAAGCTTTAAAATATAGAAAACTTTAAACAGAATCTTTTTTACCAACCTCCCAGTGAGCAGTTATCCTTCCTTGTATTAGCGTGGCAGCAGCTGTAAAAATAGACCTAAATTAACAGTGGCTCAAACTCATTAGAAATGTATTTCTTGGAGTTTCATACTTTCTATGACTTCTGTGCACTTACATGTTAATACATTTGTATGGCTTTCGTCCTGTTTAAAAAAAATGTATTTCTCGTCACATAATAATCTGGGAATAAGCATTTCACAGCCAATATTAATGGTTCCAGGCGGTCAGGTCTCAGGTTCTCTTTATCTTGTTGCACCATCCTAGAGTAATGCTCTCGTCCCATGGCACAGGTGGCTTGCTACCACTTCAACATTAGAGGCAAAGGACGGAAGTGGGGGGAGGACAGACTTACCCTTCCCTTTAGGGATACGATCCTGAAGTTGCACACATTATTTTCACTCCTATCTCCCTGACAAGAACTTAAGTATCCACAACTGCATATAAAAGGGTCTGGGGAATGTAGTCATTAGCTAAGGTATCATATACTTAGCTAAATGTTTTCACCATAGAAGGAGGAGGAAACCGATACTGTGAGACAACTATTCATTTCAGGCACGTCCTTTAAAACTTACACATGTCTCCAAACCACACTTCTCCCTTATGACATGGACACATCTCTACTTACAACCTGACTTTGCCTGTTCATCCATTTTTGTTTCACTATCAAAGTCCTGAGTCTTTTACAATTACTCTTGTTTCATATGGTTAAAATAAAGAGATGAGCAAAGTATGATTTCATGAATCATATGGTTTATTGTCACACCAAGAGAATTTTTTCTTGGTCCATCATAAACCAAAAAGGGGGAGAGACTAACAAGAACCCTTAAAGAGGGGGAGAATAACAGGATCAAATTTCACAGGGAATACACTTGACAGATGAGCTGCATTAGCCACATAGTGAGCGGGTTCCCAAATTGTCAAAGTCTGGTTGCTCAGTTAGGATGGAAAGTAAAATCTAACGAAAAATTTGAGGTATACCTTTATACAACTAGTTCTCGAGAGGCTGGTTTGACCAACACAACACGGTGGAGATGCATGAAGACACTTAAGCTCCCTCGACGCTAGAGGGCAGTGCCAGTGTTGGCTGGCGAGGTTTCAGAGACGAGCTCAAAGGCTAACAGGGTGTGGCCCTGTCACAGCTTGAGCTCTCAGAGAAGTGGATGACAGAGTGTAGCCCTGCCATAGCTTGAATTCTCAAGTGTCTGTCACACTCTTGGGTTTATAACTATTTCAAAGTCCAGTAATTGAGGTTAATAGTTCACATAAAGGGTCTGATAAGGTGTGACGGCTCATTGTCTCATTCTCAAGGGGAGGGAGAATTCACTCCAAGTTCTCTTCACAGCAAAACATCTGTCATTCAAGAAGCAAACTATGTAAGTGTTTGGTTCATTTTAAAGCTACATAATATCACCCTAAGTTAGGTTGGGTTTTTTTTTTTTTTTTTTTTTGAGATAGGGTTTGGCTCTGTCACCCAGGCTGGAGTGCAGTGGTGCAAATCATAGCTCACTGCAGACTCGAACTCCTACATTAAATCTTATGTCCACATTTGCCCACGTCAAATTTCTTGCCATTCTTTCTTTCAACATTTCCCTCTTCCAACTCTGTATATTTTCTGTGTTGCTTTGTTCTCACTTGGGAATTACTAGTCCGCTATGTGTCAACAAGTATCAATCTTCCTCCAGATGAATTAAAAATTTCTAACACACCTGTGTGAAGATAACATGATCATTTAAGTGGGTTTTTTTCATATTCAATTGTATATTATTTTGACTGAAGAAGGGCAAGATGGTATATGTTTACATTTCTTTGTTAGCAGCAGGTATATAGATGCATTTAACAAGTAGCAATCAGTGGTAGTGATTCTCATGTTTTATTTTATTTATTTATTGGTGGTTGCCAGGTATTGTTTGTTGGTATCGAGTTTCAGTTTTACAAGATGAAAAAGTTGCAGAGATAGACGGTGGGGATGATTGCACAACATTACTAATGCATTTAATAACATGGAACCATGCACTTAAAAATAGCTAAGACAGTAAGTTTTAGTCATATATATTTTACCACAATAAAAAAAATTGAAGAAAAAGAATAAGCCAAGGGTTATAGGCCAAGTTCTCCTTATCTTGGCTGATAGTTTGATGGCCGTGGACAGCCAATAGAGGCAATGGTGAGTCCACAGAGAACCACCCAGGAAAGTCACCATCCAAATTTCCACATCCCTCCTTGGCAATTAAAATGAAGACAATTTCCTTCAGCGTCTTGTGAGGATGTTCAATTTCTCCTGCTTTCCAAGATCCACCTCAGGTGAAGTCAATTTGTCCACAGGAGGTGTAGTTTCCAAAGCTGTCTACTGTGAACCTCTGAGAGATGTGAAATGAGCTGAGCTTTAGGGAACCACAATAGAAGATCTCAAACAACTTTAAAATGTTTTGGCCATCAAATGATTCTCTTTCCTTGAAGATATATTTGCCATCCGCTGTTTAGAGATTGTACCTGCCTTCAGCATTGGGGTCTTTCCTGAATAGTGTGTGTATTCATGACTGTAACACGCAGATTCACACTACTCCACTCTTTCACTATTAGTCCAGATGCCTGAAAACATTCCAGCACTTGATCAACTAATTCCTGCAGGCTGTTGGAGCCACTTTTCATGTGGACTTTGGCATAAAAGAACATCCACCATGCCAGGATCAACATTCATATATTCTATCCCTGCCATCTCTACTTCCAGGTGCTGCCCCCCGAAATGTCATTAATTGAATTCTTCTTTACACTGCTGAAGCATCTCACATGTCTGTTGAATCTCTTCCTCACTCAAAAGTACCAACATCCCAATAGTTAGATGAAGCTTTTTGGGATTCTGGAAAATGCTGCTATCAATGCCATGTTCCATGGAACACTTCTCCAGTACTTCTTCCTCAAACCTCAGGAATCCTTCCTGAATCTCAACTTCATTGAGGAAAAAAGCAAGGAAGTGAGTGAAGGGCTGCTTTCTTCTAAAAGTGTCCAAAAGAACATCAATCTGAGTTCGGGCTGAAATTATACCATTTCGATGCTGGCCAATGATTACAATTTCTCCCTCTTATCCAGGTTTAGGAATGCTAATAGGAGTTTTGGTCTCCATTTCTATTTTCTTCCTAGTGTCCCCTCTCTTTCCAACTATATGCTTGTAGAGCAGGCTGGAAGCCTTCACAATAGACCAGAATCCTTGTGGGATCTGCTCCACTTTGTAGGCATCACAGGGCTCATCAGTACCCTCCATGGAGCCTTGATAGACATCCTCATCATCTTCTTCATGTTGATAAGTCTGTTCTTGGATGGGATTATTCCTGTAATTGTGACCATCAATTCCTAAAAGCTGTAAGCACAGAACTTGCATGACACTTTCCCCAAATAATATTCCAGTGAAGTCCTGCAGGGACTTGGAAAATGGAGAAAGTAGGAGGAGACACAAGAGGTTGCTGCAGCAGGAGTGTAAAAGGAAATTTTGTCATGCCGTGCTGGGCTGAGTGGTCATTAATTCTCATGTTTTAATAGAACCACTGGGCATCCACTAGGCAGGCACAATTGCAATAGTCATCATCAATGATTAGTATTCATTTCATAAATTAATCTGTAGATTCAGTGCAATCCTAATGAAAATCTCAGCAAGCTTTTTGTTGACATTGATAAACAGAGGACCCATAATAGCCAAGACAAACTGAAAAAGAACAGGGAAGTTGAGGACAACCACTATCTGATTTCAAGTCTTATTAAGCAACAATAATCAAGACAAGGGTACTGGCCTCAAAATAGGCAACTAGATCACCGAAACAGAATAGAGGACCTAGAAATAGACTTATACATATATGGACAACTGATTTTCAACAAAGATGTAAAGGCAATCAAGTGAAGAAAGGATTGTCTTTTCAATAAATGGTGCTAAACTGCTGTGTGGTCCAAAATGGTACCTGGTAATATTAATCTCTTGGGATAATAGTCACAGCCACCATGTATAGAGCAATTAACACTCAATTAAATCTAAGCACTGTGAGAAATAAAAATAAATAAATAAATGGTGCTAAAACAACTGAATATACATACGCAAAAAAAAACGAACATTGATCTATACCTCACAGCATATACAAAGATTAACTCAAAATGGAATATAGACCTAAATGATCTAAAGCATGATCCATAAAAGAACAAACTGATAAACTGGACTTTATAAAGATTAAAAATTTCTGATCTTCAGAAAACACCGTAAAGAGAATGAAGAGACAAGCTACAGACTGTGAGAAAATATTTGCAAATTATAACTAGTAAAGCACTTATATCCAGAATGTGTAAAGAATTCTCAAAACTCAATAATGAGAAAACAACCCAATTTAAAAGGCTGGGGGAGAGGAGAGGCTGGGAGAAGGTCATGCAAAACATTTGAACAGATGCCTTACCAAAGAAGAGGGTAAATAAAGCACATGAAAAATGCTCAACAACATTAGTCATTAGAGAAACGCAAATTTAAACCACAATGCGATATCATTACAAACCTATCAAAATGGTTAGAATTTCAAAGACTGACCACACCAAGTGTTACTGAGGATGAGGAACAACTGCTGGTATGAATATAAAATGGCACACTTTAGAAACTGTTGCACAGTTTCTTAAAAAGTTAAGCATACACTTACCGTATGATCCAGCCATTCCACTACTGGACATTTTTCCCAAAAGAAATGAAAGCATATGTCATGTACACTTGTACATGAACACATGAACACATGAGCATTCATAGAAGCCTTATTTGTAAGAGCCCCAAACTGCAAATAACTCAAATGTCCATCAACAGATGAGTGGATAAATAAATTATGGTAGACATACAATGAAAAACTATTAGGTTGGTGCAAAAGTAATTGCAGTTTCAGCATTGTTGAAATTTGCTATTTGATATTGGAATACATTCTTAAATAAATGTGGTTATGTTATACATCATTTTAATGCACATTTCTCACTTTATGCTTTTTTGCTAATGACTTATTACTTGTTTATTCTACATTTATTTTAGACTATGGAAATGATGTTAGACAAAAAGCAAATTTCAGCAATTTTCTTTTTTAATATATATATTTTTTATTTCAGAATATTATGGGGGTAAAAATGTTTAGGTTACATATATTGCCTTTGCCCCGCCCAAGTCAGAGCTACAAGCGTGTGCATACCCCAGACCGTGAGCACCTTATTCAAATTCAAAACGAGTCGTAAAGCAGTGGAGACAACTCGCAACATCAACAACACATTTGGCCCAGGAACTGCTAACGAGCGTACAGTGCAGCGATGGTTCAAGATGTTTTGCAAAGGAGACAGAGCCTTGAAGATGAGGAGTTAGTGGCCGGCCTTCGGACGTTGACAACAGCCAGTTGAGAGCCATCATCAAAGCTGATCCCCTTACAACTACACAAGAAGTTGCCTAAGAACTCAAGGTCAACATTCTGTGGTCGTTTGGCATTTGAAGCAAATCGAAAAAGTGAAAAAGCTCAATAAGTAGGTGTCTCATGAGCTGACCAAAAATCAAAAAAATCGTTTTGAAATGTTGTCTTCTCTTATTGTACGCAACACACCATTTTTCAATCAACTGTGACGTGCCACGACAAGCAGATCCTATACAACAACTGGAGACAACCAGCTCAGTAGCTAGACCAAGAAGAAGCTCCAAAGCACTTCCCAAAGCCAAACTTGCACCAAAAAATAGGTCATGGTCACTGTTTGGTGGTCTGCTGCCAGTCTGTTCCACTGCAGCTTTCTGAATCCTGGCAAAACCATTACATCTGAGAAGTATGCTCAGCAAATCGATGACATGCACCAAAAACTGCACGCCTGCAGCTGGCATCGGTCAACAGAAAGGGCCCAATTCTTCTCCACGACAACTCCCGACCGCATGTTGCACAACCAACACTTCCAAAGTTGAATGAATTGGGCTATTAAGTTTCGCCTCATCCGCCGTATTCACCTGACCTCTCGCCAACTGACTACCACTTCTTCAAGCATCGCGACAATTTTTGCAGGGAAAACACTTCCACAACGAGCAGGATACGGAAAATGCTTTCCAAGAGTTCATGGAATCCCTAAGCATGGATTTTTATGTTACAGGAATAAACAAACTTATTTCTCGCTGGCAAACGTGTTGATTATAATGGTTCCTATTTTGATTAATAAAGATGTGTTTGAGCCTAGTTATAATGACTTAAAATTCATGGTCTGAAACCACAATTACTTTTGCACCAACCTAATACTCTGCAATAAAAAAGAATGAACTATTGATACCTATAACAACTTTGATGAATTTCAAAATAATTATGCTGACTGAAAGAACAAAGAGTACACAAGTCTATTTATATAAAATTCTGGAAAATGCAAACTGTTCCATAGTGACAGAGATCAGGTAAGTTGTTGCCTAGGGAGGAGCTGTAGGGAGGGGCTCACCACAAAGGGGAAGCAGGAGGAAATACTTTGGAAAGCTTGATTGTCATGGGGGTGGTTAGATACCCTATTTGTCAGAGCTCACAGAACTGTGTTGCCTATATGATAATACAGCTTAAAATTACCTTTTAATAAATGAATTGATAGGCTCTGTGTATACCAGAAATAAAATTGATTTTTAATAAAGAAAAAAGGATCTAAAATATTAATTTTTCTCACTTTTTTCCTCTCTGCTACCCTATGAGATAGTAATAATACCAAAGTATAATTCAGGAAAGGCAAATCTTGAAAGTTTTTTTAAAAATTATTCATTGTCTATCTAAAATTCAGATTTAACTAGATACCCTGGTTATTATTGTTTTTGGCTAAATCTGGCAACATCAATATACCTATATGTATTATCTATCTCTCTATCCATCTGGTATATGTCATGTCTATTTTTAAGCAATTTAACTTCATGGAGAAACTTCCAAGATGAACTGTGTGCAGACTATTTTCCTAGGTAATTAAACATAATGATCGGTGATTTAAAGTTATTTGATATAAACCAAACAAGTGCTGGAGGCCAACTACAAAAAATGATGGTTTTCATTTAAAGTAATTAAACCATTCTCATTGGCAATTGTAGGCTATCAGACCAGTTTTCTCTGAGGCCGCCAATAATCCAAGAAAATAAAACATCATTAGCATATATTGCAGAGGGGTTCATAAAAATGTGAGATAAAATCACTAAGCCACAGGGTAAAAAAGGAAGGGATGAGAATAAGAACATTTCCCTGTCTTATTTTGCTAAATTAATGTCTTTTATGCTAAAGGAAGATGGTAGGACATCATGGCTGCTATCTACCTCTATTTGCTACTCCAGGTTGCATATCTATCTTGAACCAAACAGCAGTTTAAAGGAATGCAGAGAAGGGTGTTAACATGGCCTTGGGCTCCAGGGGCATCCAAGGGAGGCCTTCCTCTGGGGCCAGGCAGGAGGCTAAGACCTGCATCAGTTGCCCAGGACAGAGATCAGAAAGCAGAAGATTTGGAAAGAGTTTGGGCCTCAGGGATCTGCTTACGCTGGAGAAAAGATAGTATATGTCCTACATTAAGGTGACCGGCTCCCTACCTGCCAAAAAAGCTAAGAAACCGCTGAATAGGTGTGCTAAGTCCTCCTGTTCCTGAGTCTAGAAGAAAAGTTTGGGATCCTGGAGGCTTCTTTTAGTAGCTCACCTACAGACTAGCGACTTGCCTGTCATTGCATTTCCAGTACATGTGGTGAATGGCCACCATCCATCACTCACCATACTGCCTCAACTTGGGCTGCTCCATCAACCAGCCCAGAACACATCAATATGTAAAAACCCAGCCTGGGGCCCACAAGCCTGAGAGAGGAAGATCAATGAGTACAGATACAATGTTCATGGTGAAACAAAATTGCTATAAGAGAAAGATAAAGGGAAAAGTGTTCAAGAAGATTCAAATGAACCACATATGCACACAAACATTTTCTGGAGCTAAAATAAGTGGTAATTTCCCTATGGAACAATTTAGCACGTGAATTGAAGGAGAAGATGGTCATTATACAGGTCAAAAAGAATGGCAAATGTGTTTAATGAAAAAAAATAAAGGAATAGATCAAAAATATCAAGCAAATGCAAATGAAAAGAAAGCAAGAGTGAGAATATTACTATCAGAAAAGGTTGATTTAAGGTTACAGGCACTTAAGAGTAAAGAAGGCCATTATATTAGGTCATTGACTAAAGCCTCAATATGATGGTGATTATTGTTTTTTTTTTTTTTTTGAGACAGAATCTCACTTTGTTGCCCTGGCTAGAGTGAGTGCCGTGGCATCAGCCTAGCTCACAGCAAC
>CAUYSK010045954.1:0-17430 GCA_963575035.1 Avahi laniger
AATTAATTTCTTTCTATTTTTGGTAGAGATGGGGTCTCGCTCTTGCTCAGGCTGGTCTCGAACTCCTGAGCTCAGAATGATCCGCCCACCTCGGCCTCCCAGAGTGCTAGGATTACAGGCGTGAGCCACCGCGCCCGGCCCTAGGACACCTCTTAAACATAATACTGAAATCATTGTTATAAGATAATATAATTACTTCGTGATTCAAAATTGAATATTTTTCTTCACTGCTGAGTGTGCAACTCAAATATACTCATTAAATATTTGCTGACTGACTGCTAAAACTCTCTCAAAGAAAGTAATGTATTTAGAAGAATACCATTAACGGAGGACATAGTGAACGGATTCCAAATATGTATCTATCATTTTTATAAATTAAAAATAATCCTATCAGAAGCACTGTAAGATCAGTTTCATGACCTGTCTAGAATTTTAATCCTACATAAAATTTTGCTGAATCTGTTTATAGATTTCTCTTGCTTATTTTCAAATGAAGATTTATTTCTTTCTAATAGACAGTAAATACATGCTCCCTTCATATACTAATATTAAATAAAATATTCTTTATTTCATGGCCAAAATATCTCCAATAGGACAAATGACCACCTGAATGTCAGGACTTCAATAGCCACAAGGAAGTCCATGCCTCAGACTTCAGCGAGTGTCTGGCTGATACACTGAATTTCATCGTAAGGCTTTATTATGTTCATTCTTGTTACAATTCAAATATCTTTTGGAAGACTAACTCTATAATTAGCTCCCAACATACTTCAACAAAGGATCTGTGAGGACTTTTGATAAAGGCCAGAGACATGCATAAGGGACGTATTGGAACATTCTGCATGGTAAAGAAACAGGACTCTGGAGGCATTCAAGACAATCTGCCTGTCTCATATCTCTTCCTAAAGGATGCATGCTACACAACCTATTTACAAATGTTATTAAGACCAATTTATAATTTACATGTCAAAAGCACTAATTAACTCAACAGTGAGACGTAGAAAGCATAGTATTTGCATATTTGTAGAAAATCCTAAGAAGCTTAATTTTCACGAACTCCACACAACATGTTACAAAAAAGCGTCAAGTGATTCAAATGACAAACTAATTTATAAATACAGGTTCCAATTTTGAGTTTCTCAGCAGCTAGTTATAATGGAATATATATAAGATAGAAAGATAAGTAGCTCTACAGATATATATATGGATGGATAAATTGGTAGATAGAAAGATATGTACTTGTAAAAATCTAAATATTTTTATATTTGAATACTATCTTTTCCCCTTATATCCCTGACTGTCATTCTGTTATAATTAATATGGAGGTCACACAAAGGCCATTTTGTGGAGAAAGGCTGACATGACTGAGGTGCTTTATTAAAACACTGATATTCTGACCACCATCCCCGCAACCATCCAAGCTAGGCTGAAATTAGCTCAAAAAATCTCTGTTTTACTGAGTTTCCTGTCCCCTACTCAGAGGCACCCCTGATGCTCAGCAGGGCTGGAGAATGACTTGGGTGGTGGATGTGGGCCTGTCGGCTCAGAGGCAGTTGTTTGAGCTACACCCCAAATGGAACCATTCTCTCTCTCTCTGAAATTTGGAATTAGGACCAGAAGACACTAGGGCAATCTGGTCTGGCTGCTTGAATTACAGTGATGTTAGCTCTTGGGAGTCACAGGGTAGCCTTTTCACATGACAGAGAAGCAGAAAAGGCAGATCTACAGGGAGAGATGAATGAAGCTGGCTTGGGGAGAAAAGTCAAGAAGCAAGATGCAGGCATTCAGGCGGAGTCTGTGAGACAGTCTCCCTTGCTCCCTCATGGTCTTCTAGTCCTGTTCTTCACTCTGTAACATATCCCTGTTTCCTTTTAATACATCTCCCTTTTTTTGTTCCAAGTTATCTTTGATTGGTTTCTGTTGACATTCATCCAAAAGACTCTTGATGGAAGCAAGAGCTAAGAACAGGATACCTTGGTTGACATATGGATATTGGCTCCCTTTTCCAGAAGCAATGTGACCATATCCGTGTGCCCCTCCTGCGAGGCCAAATGGAGTGGAGTCACTCCTTGCTTTGTCATGATGTTAGTCTCTGCTCCGTAGTTTAGGAGTGTGGAAGCTATCTGCATTTGATTCTTCTTGGCAGCAATATGTAAAGGAGTATAGCCATTCTAAAAAAAATAAAGCACACATACACATACATACATACATTAATATATAGTAAGCTTAATGATTGCTCTAATATGTATTTCAAGGAAATAAGAATCTCTAATTAACAGAAAAATTAAAAGTGAGCTCACAATCTAAACTCTTACCCATCACAAGTGTCTATCTAACAATATTCAAATTGGTTATTTGGTATACCCAATAACCAAAGTCACAAGGCACCCAATTCTACCATAAGACAAATACAGACACCAAAGCCCCAAAGCTGAAAAGCCCCTCCTTATGATATAGGTTCTCTCCTGATAAACAACATGGAATAACTAAGCGAGGCTCCTCTTCTACATGACTGTCCCTCAAATACCAGGGAATGGTTTTCCTATCTACCACCAGTCTTCTCTTTTCCAAGGTAAATTTCCCTACCCCTCCAACGTCTACATCCCTCTCCATAAGGATGACCTGTTTTGAACTGATTCTAGTTTGTCAATATTGCTCTGGAATTGGGCTCCTGGAACAGAATGTTGTATCTCAGATTTAGTTTTAGTAGTACAGAAGGAAATGGAATTATTTCTATGATCTTGTTATAATCCTCTTCCTAATATGTTTCTCCTTGAATTGTACTTTTAATTCATTCAACAAATATTACTGAGTATCTGGCACGTGCCAGACAGTGCGCCAGGTGTAGGAATACAGAGGTGAACAGGGCATGAGCCCTGTCATGAAGGGGTCGCATTCTAATAGCAACAGAACGATGGCGCATATTAACCCTGTGGTCTATTCAAACACTGCATCTTCCTCTTGTCTCTACAACCTGCTGCCTCAAAAGCAGAAACATGAGGCTATTAGTTTTACGTGGGACTTGTGAAGTGGACCAGGAGAATGCATACTTTACTCACAAGAGACAAATTCTAAACCCCATACTTAGTTCAAACAAAAAAATAAAACAAAAACAAACAAACAGAACCTGAGGAACAAGTGTAAGTCTGGTATATGCATTGTTTTCTTTCCTTTTCTTTATCAAATCTGGTAGAATTTTCCATAAAAAAATGTGTGATAGAAATTGAAAACAGAGACTTTGTCATTATCTGTGACATGCTGGAGGGAAGGACAGTGTAACGACCAAGGGCTTCTTGTGAGACTACCAAAGAGGTATTTTGAGGTCATGCTATTTCCTTACATCTATCTGTAAAGTGAGTCAAACAATAAAAAGCAGTTTTGAGAATTTAAATGTCTTTCTGTGCCATCACTACATCTTGATCCTCAAATGACCCTATATTATCTACTCTATCCCTGTTTCTCTAAGCAAAAATAAGTATCTTTCAATTTTGACAAACAATACTTCTCTTTAAGCAGCTGAAGGAAATTCAGCAGCTCTCCTGGGAAGCCTTTTCAGGGTCCACTCATGGCCCCCAGCTGCTCCAATTGCTTTAGAATTTTGTACATGGGTCCATGGGCTCTGGATAAAAGGGTACACAGACTTTTGTGGACCATATACGTTTAGGCAGTTCCTTTTTGGTACAATGTGTTTCTTTAGTCCCAATTCCCTCCATTCCTTGGGCATGGGCTGTACCAAGGTTAGCTGAGGTATCAGGGCATTTGTCAGTGAGACTTACATGGAGAGAGACAGGGATTTTAGCAAAACAACACAAGAGATCATGAAAGAGGGTCAACTTTGGCAATGGAAAGTCTGTGTGGTAGATACTCCATCTGCAACTACCCTACAAAGAGTAAACATTTTTGGAATCCAATAACTGAAGCAATCCCAATGAAAACTAAGAGAAGGTTCTGGACTCTGGTAGGAAGAATCAAAGAAGTTCCAGGGGCCAAAGGACTGTGTGTGTTCGGAGGAGGGGAAATGGAGTGAACAGAAACAGAGTTGAAAGTGGAGACGGAAGTAGGAAGCTGGAAGCCTCTTGGAGTGGCCCCAGTGCTGGGGACTCCGCTTTTTGACAGGCTGAGGTAGATAAGTAGAAAGTACTAGAGGAGCCCACCAAGAACAGCAGCCCTACTGTGCGCTGCGGGGTACAGCATGGCTTCGCTTCAGCTTCTGGACTTGGTGAGTGAGTACCTCGGAGTAAGGACTAGGACCATGCACGGTAGAGGCCAGAGATCAAGGCTACATTTGTCTCTTTAGGAAAACCATACACAATACTTTCTAATCTAGGTCATCTCTTGCAAGTAGATTGAGAGTCTCTTGTGGAAGCAGAACATACATTTTACTATTTTACCTCCCACCAAGTGTCTACAATCCTTCGTTTGTATTTGGTAAGAATTCAGTAAGAGTAATACTGACTTCTGATGAAGTCTTGTATATCTATGTTGAGAACGGTCAACCTGGAAAGCTAATGAAAAAAAAGCTGGCATGTTAAGTGAGCAGGGATTTTTTAATTCCATTGAAATAGTTGCTCAGTCTTCACTCTTTCATCCAAATTTATCGAGAACCTGCATAATTCCATATTAGACACCTCAGGGACACGTGAGTGAAAATGGCATGAAGTAGCTTATAATCTAGTGTGAAGAAAGACATAAAATAAAAATGGAATTGACAAGATCACAGAAAAAAAGAGCATAAAGGAATAAGGATACTGTATAATTATAAAAATTTATAACTATAAAAAATTTTAACCCTCTTTTGACAGTTCAAATACTTTACTGTAAGCTATTTATTAGCATCAAAAAGATATAAATATATGTATATGTATGTGTATGTATGTGTACATACATTTATATACACCTGTGTTATAATATGTTATAACATTGTGTTATATATTATAACATGTTATAATATGTACACAATATGTTATATATTTACAATATTTTATCATATATAACATGTTCATATATAAAATAGATGTTATTATATAGAACATATTTTATATATAGTAGTCCATTTATTACATATGTATAATATGTATAATTTAAATAGACATGTGAAAATACACATACATAGTTATATAATGGAAGTGGAATAAATCTCTCTCTATTGCTTTGAGACACAACACGCCTTGTGGTTAGAGTGCCAGCTCCAAAGTCAGTCTGCCTGAGGTCAGGCAGGTACCGGTTGTAATACTTATTAGTCATGTGACTGGACAAATTAACCTACTTAAATCTCACTTTCTCATCTGCAAAATGGAGATCGTTGTAACACCAGTCTCACGAGATTATTATGAGATTAAATGAGATATTGTATGCAAAGTGCTAGGCCAAGTTTTGGCACATAAATGGTGGTAGTTGCTTTATTATGTCATCTAACATAGCATAAATCTTTTCCCATCACAATAAATATTTTTTAAATAAATTCTAAATATTCTTAAAATATACTTGCTGAATTAATAAATGGAGGACGCAATGATGACTTTATGTATTATATAACATTCATTTATATTTTTAGTGTAATAAAGGGGCAATTCAAATAGTGGGAAATGCCTGTGCATAGCTACAAGTCTTGGAACTGTTCTGGAAGTTGGTGCTAAACATGTACGAAAAAGGCATTCCTCCTCGTCTAGGGGCTTCAGTGGATCCATGCTACAGTTAACACAGGTGAAATATTTAAAAGACCAAAAAAAAAAAAGTTTGTAGTCTCTGAATGAATGAGAGTATAAAAGGATATGTTATTTCATAACATTCTGTTAACAGGAGAAAAGGAAAAACCTGTTAATGTCTTTATTATGCCTCATTTCTCAAAATTCAGACTTCAGTCTCTAAAATACTGAATGTTGGCAATAAGATTCATCTCTACTGGCTTATAAGTACATCCCCTTAATATTTGTCGACTGTAAAAATGTTGAAAGGTTTTGTAGAAGCAACTGGTGGAAATATAAGGAAAAAAAGGTGTCAATACCGAAAGCTACTGTTACTGGGACTAGTTGTAGTTATACTAAACCACGTGTTTAAGAAACAGTTCCCACGTGCTTTCAGAGTACGGTTGCACCCCATGTCTGTAAATCCTTTCTGTGGTCCTCACCTTGGCAGTGGCATGGGGGGAAGCACCCTTCTCCAGCAACAGCAGCGCCACCTTCTGGTTGTCATAGTGAGCAGCAACATGGAGCGGGGTAAGGCCATTCTGCAAAGGGTGTGTTTCAGTTTCAGCATTAATAACTCAGCGTTAGCTGCCCTGAAGCTACGAGGATGCGTGGACTCCGTTATGGATTAAGTCCATGTTAATTAATTAATATAGTCAATAGAAAAAAAAAAAGACTCAAAATAAACAAATATCTAATCATTTTTAATAACTTTCATATTAAAAACATAACTAAAATGGAAAACGGTTGAGCTTGCAATTAGCAAAGGACATCTTGATGGTCACCATCGTCTCAAATGCTATGTAAGAAATACTACATTAATGCTAAAGTGTTCTGCTTAACATAGAGGAGTTCTGGGCTCTGTTGTGACTTGAATACACAGTTGAGACACAGCTTGAAATGCTTTCTGAATGGGTGCGTGTGTGAAGGTCATGGACAGACATCTCCACCACATGTCTGTGACATAGTTTTAATAGTTGCGCTCATATTCCTTTCAGAGGAGCGAGAAAAATATTTTTACAGATCTCCAAATCTATCAACTCGACTAAGTTATATAATTAAATTGATTTACTGAAAATCTTTACCTTCCCTGCAGAATCCGCAGCAGCTCGGCGTTGCAAGAGAAGTTTTGCCACGTCCAGGCTTCCATACTTGGCCGCTACGTGCAGGGGAGTGAAACCCTTCTGAAAATGGGAAGAACAAGAGTAAAACTGAGTATTTATTTCTGCGACTCCTAACAAGATCTTTTTTATTTGTTAACATATTAAGCAAATGATGCTAATTCTCCATTTGGAAAAAATACCAGTAGCATTAAATCTGTTAGCCATAAACAAGGACTAGGAAGGATAAAAAATGAAATTTAATATTAAGAAGTTTAGCTTGATAAACTGAATAAAAGAAATTTTATTTTAAGGGTGTGGAGACTGAAATTTGACTTCATAGGTTTGAGATTTTTAAAAGTCACTAGTGTCAATAAAGTGGCTCCAATTTGTGAATGGAAAAAAAAAGCCTGTCTTTTTATTGCTTCTAAAATTAATAGGATTGAGACAACAGCTGCCTTCTCTCCAACCCTCCTTCTCTTTCTTTCAATCCTTTCTATATCACCTGAACACCAAATTTCTTTAAATCTTAAAATGTTTTGATAGTTGTGGTAAAAAAAAATTATTTGTGATTTAGTTGACTTATATTTTCTGCAAAAATGGCACGATACATGGTCTATAGAACAAAAAAAAGCTATTAGAAAGCCACTCCCATTCTGACTGTTGTCCCTTTTCCCAGAAGATTCACACTGCGTAAAAGACCAATTCCTTTTGTAAAATATATTCTCTTTCTGGCTTGATGCTGGGTTAATTAATACCAGACTTTTAAACACAGGGAGGCTTTAAAATTTTTTTTTAGAAGACTGCTCTGCTACATGTGTTTACCAGGGCTGTCCAGAAAGTATCCAGCCATTGTCTCCATGTATCCACTATATGCATGGTTGGGTACTTTCCGGACAGCCCCTGTGTATGTACACGCTCAATGTCTTGTGTACCTCACCAATGGCCACACTCTGTACTTAGCAGTGTGTGATAAATACAGATCAGTCTCTGGACTAAGATCTTGAGGATGGCACAGTTCCTACACCATGATGTCAAATCCATCCTCTTGGCCGGACAGTTCAACCGCATGCTTTTCTGGCAGGACAGTGGGAGTGGGGGAATTCTAACACTGAGTAGGGCATGTGAAACCCACACAGCCAACATGCCTGGATTAGGTGGTCACAGATAGGGCTTATCCCTGGACCAGTTAGACCCTCATCGTAAACACAGAATGTCCCCCAGGAAGCAATATTGCCCTTTCCCAATGTCACCAAATTATTTTTAACCATGATGATGTTTCTCTTTTTGCTTCTCTTCTGAACATTTGGTACTAATAAATTCTTGAAAGAGAGTGAATTTTGTGGCTTTTTGCAAGTGTGGGACAAATGTAGGGAGTATTTTTTCCTTCTCACATTAGTCCACATAAACCAACATTTGCTGGTAAAGTTCTCTTCCCTTCACTCCACGCACACGATGATCGTGATGACACTCCAATGAAGTAGAGTTTGTTGAGACAAACCACATGGTGCGGAATAAAAAATAAACTGCTTATCCTTAAATTCCTGCTGGAGTAGTGATCCAACTACTTTACAAATCTGGAAACTCTTATTAGACAAAATTATAGAGTCCTTACTATAGAATCACAAAATCAAGATTAGAAAGCATCTCTTGAGTCATGTATCTATCTCCCTTCTTCCTCTGTGTTAATCTCACCAGGCTTTCATTTACAATCTGATATTTATAAACATTTAAATGGTTTTAATGATAATGAATCAACTCCCGTTCAGCCCTAGTCAGCTGCCCCATCAAACTGTTCTATTTAGTAGGTTCTATTTTATTACCCTAATTTACTAAGGATTTAGATAAATTTCTTAAATCCTAAAAAAGTCTTTGAAAGACAAGGATGTATGTTTTATTCTCTATTTCTATATTATACATATCTTAATTTTATTTATTTGATTATTTAAAACAATCACCAAGTCTCTCTTGGGTTATTATTACTATTAAATGTTTGTTGCTCAGTTTGCTTTTTTTTTAAAGAAATTTTAAAATCTTTTCAACTTTTCAGATTTCAGAATTTGAATAATTATCAATTTCTTATATCAAAATATTTTTTATAGCCACAAGCAACCCGATAAGCCATAATGGGCTGCTAAGAGGACAGATGTCACATCACTGCTTTAGTTCATAGTTATGAACTTCCTTCTCCCTGGATGCAGTACAAATGCCTATTCATTATGAGCAAATTAAAATGGTCTTTTTATTAATGTGAATCACTGTTACATTTCTGGGAATTATTTTGTCCTGTAAATTCACTTGTTCTAGACTTTCACTTGTCTCATTTTTCTGCTCTTCTATACTAGCTCAATTTATTTTGCTCCAATAAGGTGAGTGTGTTCATATATTCTAAGTCATCTTCAAATAGTGAATTTCAAATAGAATGTATAAAGCAGATGAAAAATTACTCTGCCCTCTCATTGCAGCTTTGAACATAAGTAAAATTCAGGCTGGTGTACATTCTTTGTTCAATGTCAATAACAACGAATGAAGTGTGATGCTCCAGCCCAGCTCTGTTTAGACACTGTAAATAGCCAGGCACGAGTGTAGCTGATGGAGATTGGAGATTAGAATGGGAATGAGGATGCCAGAAAGGTGATGGCTGATACTACACTTGGAAAAAATGCACAGTGAGGTGAGCTTCAATATAGTATGACAACTCACAGAAACACAACACTGCTGATCTGATGAAATATTCTCTTCCTCATTAGTAATACCAGTTCAATGTATTCGAGAATCTTTTTTTTTCTCTTGAGAATACATTATAGATTTTAAGATGAAAAGGGAAGAAAAAATTGCCATTGCTTTATGGAAATCATCTTAGTTAAAGTACTAGATACCTGTACTAGAACCAACACTGGCATTAATTAGAATAGAACTCAGGCTCTTTACTGAAGATGTTACATGGAATCTCACAATCCCCTATGATCATTCAAACAGTGAATCTGAAATACTCAGAGGAAGAAGTAAGTTAGAGTCCTCAAGGAGACCTACCCTCTTGATCCTATGTGCAGTAGAGCAGAGGGCCCTGACTTAGGATTCCTCTCCGTCCGTGTTGTCGTGATGCCATTCCCCTTACCTTGGTAGCTAAGGAGTGGGCTGCTCCTGCTTCCAAGAGGACTGACGCCACATCTACCTGGCCTTCCCGGGCAGAGATGTGCAGTGGTGTGTACCCATTTGTAGTGGCCGCGTCTGGATGAGCCATATGTTGTAGCAGCAGCTGGACAATTTCTGTCTTACCCAGGCGGGAGGCAATATGCAAAGGTGTCTGTTCCTCCTACAACTCAAGTCAAGTGGAAAGTTAGTGCCAGGTAGACCAAAAGTCACTGCTAATATGTTTCACTTAGATGTTTCATGCCATCTTCTCGGAATCTCTAGGAACCTCTATCCAAAAGGAAATCATTGCTACTTTGACCACCGGCTTATTTTATATTTTGCTATAGAGGTATCCTGTTTAGTTACAAAATCTTCCTTAGATTTTTTAAAAAGTATGTACTTCCATGAACTTGGTCATTGTTTTCTGGATACCCCCAAATATTTTTCAACTTCAGTCCTCACTTATATTTAAATATTAACCAACTCATGGTTTTGAATAAGAAAGAAATCTAGTCCAAAAGTCCGAAGACCTAGATTCTCATCCAAGAGTTTCCACTTAGAGACAGGATTTATTCTGGGAACTGTATCAAGAGAAAAAGAAACAAGGATGCTGGAAAATCTTTGTTTGCACTCCATTCAGCAAGCCAAGGATACAAATGCTGGTCATTTTCTTCAAGGGGAAACTGGATAAAGAAGATATTGTAATCTGGTTTAAAAAGATATTTTTTTCAGGAAACATTGCAGATGGGTCTGGGACTTGCACCCAAGACTTCAAAGATGAAGTGGGACTCTGGCAAGAAGCAAATAGGGTGAACTATTTGCCAAGTGTTTTTCATTTTAAAACAGGGGATATAGCCGGGTTTAAGGGACAGGAAGGACAAGTTCGAGGAGGCTCAAGACATCACCTGACTCTAATGTGTGGTCAGGAATAATGTTTTCAGTGTTAGGAGAACCAGGCCAAATCACTGTCTCTTGTAAAAAGAAAAGTGAGTGTAACCCTAGTGATGAAAAGAGGTATATCTTTACAATCTGCCCAAGGGCATGGTGTAACAAAAGTGAGGAAGGAAAAGCTGGGTTAGCTTCCAGAGCCAGAAATGAATGGAGAAAAGATATAATAGAGCAGGGAAGATTTTTCTGAAAAAAAGCAGCATCTTAAATTTATAACAAAAAAAAAAAAAAAGAGGGAGCTATAGGAAGAGATGAAATAACATTGCATGAATTTCAAGGTGGTGAGAAGTAAATAATAAATAATAGTAGTACAATGATTTTAGTAATAGCATTGGAATTTTATGAAAATTTGCAATTTATAACCTTTCTTCATGTATGATACAGACGTGACCCAATTCTTAATACTAGAACTGGAATGAAGGCATAAAATGTATTATTATTGGCCCATTTTCCCAGATAAAGGAAGTAAAAGGAATTGAGTGAGTCCTCAAGGATTGTTCAAGGTCAGTTAACTATTAAAACAGAACTATTCAGGCATTGGATTCTAAAGACAACATTTCTTTGCCTACACTTCCTATAGAAATAGACACAGTAAGATGGTCACTAAGAAAACTGACAGGACAAAGTGATTCTCAGCAGGAAAGGAGACTGACAACACATTAGAAGATCTATCTTTCTCTGAAATACAGGAGAGAAAATAGAGCAATGGGGAGACTGAACAGTTACAAAAATAAATGGTTAGCAAAACAAAAACAACAAAAAAAAAAAAACAAGGAACTTGAGAATAGCTATGGTGCACATCTGTTATTTCTGAGTTTCCCTTCTCAGGGGCCTCCGCCCTGCAGATTTTGACAGAGGTGGGTACTGAAGTGACGCACTCTAGAATGTGTTTTTCGACGAGTAAGGGGGAGAGTTGGAGCTGTCATGGCCCTTTAATCCATGGCTGAGATCTTGACCTTGGAGCTCAATGTAGTAACTGAGCATAATTTTTTACCATTTCACCTTCAGGAAAGGGTAAATTCTAGAGCAGTGGTATTAGGGTAAGAGAGGATGTTTTCAAAAGTGTGTTTGTGTGTGAGCTGGGAAACCAAGAGGTATGTGTCCATCTTTCAGCCCAATATCCCCTATACTCTTCTTCTGGGAACAGCCCTCCTTCTTTTGAGGTAAGTGGACAACCCATACTCCATGTGGCTCTGGAAGGGCTGCCAATCATCTTACCCCATCTCATAAATGGGCTGCATGAATGGACATGAGCTCAGGCTTGATCCTATATCCTGGTCATAGTCATCAGCTCAGGGAGGGAATGTGACCAATTAGAAAACAGCGGTTTCTTTGGACGGGAGAGAGAAGGGCTCTCTTTGCATTTGAAATGAGAGGTGATGATGTCAGCAGAAAGTGTTAGGAGAAAGGTACGGAACCAGAGGAGAAATCCTTTCTTATCCTAACTCTGTGCAAGTCAGCACAATCTTGAATTCTGGGACTCTAAGCCACTCTACAACACAGGGTTGTTCTGCGCATAAAGGAAGATAATTTGTGCTTAAATGCTTTATGAATGAAAAAGCACTATACAAACGTTAACTAAATGAAAGAGTGCCAGGGAAACATTAAAGGATTAAATGAAAATCAAAAACTCATGGTGAAAGTGCACCTTAAATAGAACTCGTGAAAAGGCAAACTCTAGCTCCTGGAAGCTCAAAGTACAATCCCAGGATCACAAGCACTGACATCATCTGTGAGTTTGTTAGAAATGCAGAACTGAGGGACAATATGCATTTGAACAGGGTCCCAGGTAATTTTGACCTCTGGAGAGCACTGCTTCGTAAGACTAAGGTATTAATATTTTTCCTGTTCACAACAGGAGGATGCTATGAGGAAGGAATTTCAGTTGCATCTTAGAATAGGTGGTAGAGCTGAAAAGAAAAAATAAACGAAAGATAACATGAAATTTGCTATTTAAATTAGGCAGAATAAAGAATTAAGAGCTACTCATTCATATATAGAGACCACGATACTAAATGTAGTTGCAAAAGAGAAGTAAAAAGGTAGAACTGATAGAATCTATGTGTTAAACAAATAAATAAATGTCATAATATTTCGAAGGAAAGAGTCTGTAACTAGTGGGGTTTTCAGGGAAGGGGCTTCAGAGGGTATCCAAAATGGTGTGAGGCTATAACAAAAGGTTACATCAATATAGAAAATTTAGCAGAAATATGTGAAAATGCATACATTTCCAATAAAGTAGAAAACATTTACATTTGAATAATAGAAAAATGTTAAAGGGTTTTATTTTAAGAGAGAAAAATGGAAAACTTTTAGTATTAAATTGATTGCAAAAAATTGACAGGACATCAACACAATTTCTGGTAAAAATAGTGAAGTATATGACACTCAGAGTGCATTGGTAGATCTCAGAGATATTTTTAACAGAGCCAAAAGCCAGGTAACCGTAAAAGAAAACAAGAACTATGTCATGGCAGGGGAAGAATATGGTTGAATAACAAAAGCTCTAAACATATAAAAACAGAACATGCAAATGATGATTAACAAAGAACATAAATTATGTGTACAATGGATAGAAAGACAGATTTAAAACTAAAACAACAAGAGTAGTGTCAAGGCTGCCAGTTTATCACTGGATTCTTCATGAAGGTCTGTGGAATCTATTACTAAAAACGTGCCTATTAAATTCATTGAGTCAGCAAATCTTAAAGTCTAGAAAGCAGAAAATAATTTAAATAGTTCATGAGAATCCCAATGATGCTAGGGAGAAAGTTAATGGAACAACGTGGAAAAGGAAATGGAAAACACAGTACATTGATAGAAATTACTCATGTATTCAGTGTAAAGGAAGATGAAAAAAGAAACTGGGAAGTGAAATTTAAAAAAAAAAGAAGAAGGAAAAAATCAACCTGTGAAGGAATCAGAAGTGATTAGAAACAGGAAACATCTGATCAAGCAAGCTCCAGTGCACCAATTCTATTTTGGAATAGTGGAATTGCAGAATGTCTCAATATGTAAAATCAGAGTGAGAAGAAAAGTAGACGTCATTATAAAAAGGAGGGACGTGAAATGGATGAAGGAAAAAACATCGTAACTTTAAGTATAATTTGCTTTTAAGTCACTAGTAAGGAATGACTGGAACTGTGATTGGTTTTGGTGGCAAGAAATCAATCGTAATATGTATAACAGTATCTATACAAGTTAAATTTAAAAATTCATGAACATAAGGATATGTGAAAATGGTAAAATAAATTAAAATATTAGTCAATGTCATCTTTCTTAGATTCTAAATTGTACATTTTTTTCAAATGTTAATGTTTCTGAAATTGGGGTGCATTTTTCATTGTGTGTATTTGTTTATATAGTGTTTCTTTTTTGCCTAAAAAACTGTTATGGGATTGATGATTTCGCTTATAACGCATGGCATTTTCAAAGAGAAGAACTGCAGAATGATGCCCTCTTTTACAGACAGGACTCGGGGACTGCGGCGGACCACCCTGGGCACCAGCACCTACCCTGGCTCTGGCATCCACAAGGGCACCGTTTCTCAGGAGGCACCGGACCACTTCCACCTGCCCCGCTCGGGCTGCCATGTGCAGGGCCGTCTCCCCACGCTGTCAGGAAACAGAGATCGTTGAATCATAAATAAACCCACTGCTCCGGGTGGTAAAATACAAAGTTGTCCCTTTTGTGAAATTCAGCCATATATCCAAGGTTTTAAGAAATCTATTAAAAAGCATAATTATTTAGTCTGGAAAAATACAGTTTTGTATCTTCTCCAACTTTATAAGGATAAACAAAGGTTTATTTTATTTTTTTTCAGTCCAGAACAAACTTGTAAATTTATCCCCAACATCCAGGAAACCCTGAGGTTTAACTTCATGCTCAACCTAGCATAACGTAAATTGGTTTTGGTGACAAAGTTATCTTTTACCCTACAAACCAAAAACCTGTCATAATTGTGCTTAACTATGTTGTCACAACTTAATCCCATTTCAGTGAGAAACTCTAGGTACTGAAGATCAAGTTAATACGTTGCAAAAAATCACATCACTGGTACCATACATAAATCATTTCTTTTCAAAATTCAAAATTTATATCTGAAATAAACTATTATTTTATATCTGATATGTCTTTGTAGGCAATGACGATTCATACAAGAAATCTGATTTGCCCAGGAGGTCCCCTATTTAAGGTTAATCAGCAGATTTAATTATAGACAGTTATTTGAGAGACGAGAAAAGTCATTGTCAACAGTGTCATCTTTTGAGGCCGGCTGCCCTGGGCGTCCCATCATTCCTCAGGTAGCTTCGTTCCCACCAGGTATGCCACAGTGATCAGAAAATAGAGGCTAAAGGTGCAGCGTAAAGGATGAGGATAGATTAAGAGAATTTTCTCATCGAGAAGCCAGTTATTACTCTACTCCCTCTAAGAGAGAGGTTTTTAAAAATCAACATCATTTAAAACCATATGTATAATTGTTCTAAGGAAGGCAGGGTTTCATTCATTCAAATAATTTTACAGCTATAATAGACCAAGATATCGGAGTAAGAAGCATTACAGATTGTTTTACCACAACTATTCTAGAAAATAAGACTGATTTCAATCCAAATAAACTAAATTGATTTTTTTTTTTTGAGACAGAGTCTCACTGTGTTGCCCAGGCTAGAGTGCCATGGTGTCACTCTAGCTCACAGCAATCTCAAATTCCTGGGCTCAAGCGATCCTCCTGCCTCAGCCTCCCAGTAGCTGGGACTACAGGCATGCGCCACCATGCCCAGCTAATTTTTTCTATATATTTTTAGTTGTCCAATTAATTTCTTTCTAATTTTAGTAGAGACGGCAGGGGTGGGGGGGTCTCGCTCTTGCTCAGGCTGGTTTCGAACTCCTGAGCTTAAACAATCCGCCCGCCTCAGCCTCCCAGAGAGCTAGGATTACAGGCGTGAGCCACCGCGCCCAGCCTTCAACAAATGTTTTGAGGAATTAACTCTCTGTTTCATCATCTCCCTCATTTTCTCTCTGTCCCACGCCCTCCCAGCCCTTAACAGTTAGTATGATATAGTCAGTTAATGACTCTGTAGCCAGGTGGTTGGTATTTGCTCTCCCCCTCTATAAAATAGGGACTTTTAATAGTCCTTACTTCATGGATTAAATGAGTTTAAATCTATAAACTTTTAGAATAACACCTGGCACAAAAATGTTTGTTAAATAAAATGAGTAATATGGACATGGTCTCGCAGGGCTGTACACAATTCTGATGAGGTTGTCCTGTTGAGCCTAATTGTCTGGCTTGCAATTTGATTTTATCCTACTTATATGCCAACAAGGTAGCCTGTTACTGTTTCATGCATGCTGGAAGAAGACACAAGACATCTGAGTCAGGAAAAAGGACTTTATTATTCACAGAATTGCAAACAAAACGAACCATGAACATCAGCATGTTTGTATCAGTTCCTCTTGCCCCCAAGTTCCACAGGGGTGACACGAAAGCTCAGACAGCGGGTCTACATAGCAGCTGAGGAATAATGAGTCTGGAGAACCCACTTCCTTTATAGCAAGCAGCAGACTTAGCCTGCCCTTTACCCCAGAGGGTGATGTTACTTCATTCCTCAAGATTACTCACTGCAAGCACAACCCTGTGAGAAATGGTTTAAGGAATGGTGTGTCAGGCCGGGCGCGGTGGCTCACGCCTGTAATTCTAGCTCTCTGGGAGGCCGAGGCGGGCGGATTGTTTGAGCTCAGGAGTTCGAAACCAGCCTGAGCAAGAGCGAGACCCCTTCTCTACTAAAATTAGAAAGAAATTAATTGGACAACTAAAAACATATACAAAAAATTAGCAGGGCATGGTGGCACATGCCTGTAGGCCCAGCTACTTGGGAGGCTGAGGCAGGAGGATCGCTTGAGCCCAGGAGTCTGAGGTTGCTGTGAGCTAGGCTGATGCCACGGCACTCTAGCCCGGGCAACATAGTGAGACTCCTCTGTCTCAGAAAAAAAAAAAAAGAATGGTGTGTCAGAAAGCCTCTAAGATGGCTTTTCATGGCTCTTGCCTTCTGGTACGCACTCCTTTGTGTAATTCCTCCAATTCACTTTGAGCTAAACCTATTGACTTACTTCTAACTAATTGAATACAGCTCAAGTGATGGGATGTTGCTTCAGAGATGAAGTTATAAAAAGACTGTGGCTTCGCTCTTGGGCATCTTCTCATGTTCTCTCACTCACTGACTCTGAGGGAAGACAGCTTCTGTGTTGCCAGCTTCCTTAGGGATGGACCTGCACAGCCAGGAACATGTAGAGGACCTTTTGTCTGGGAACGTTTCCTTGTTTTTCTCAAGAACATGCCTTGGCCTTGCACGCGAGTCTAGGACACCCTAACAAACAGGAGGGGCTAGAGAGTTTAGATGCAAACATCTGCTCGCCGGAGACGGGACAATGTGGGAACAAAGAAATTACGGTGGGACAGTTGCCAAAGAGGCTGTGTTATAAATAAAGAAGCTACAGCAAGAAAATTTGCTACAGTCTTATACCATCTTTGTGTGTCTGTGTTTCTTTGTAGCGGCTGCAGT
>CAUYSK010045955.1:0-33325 GCA_963575035.1 Avahi laniger
TGTCTTTTTCATAGAGCGACTTTTGCTCTTTTGGGTAGATGCCCAGTAACGGGATTGCTGGGTCAAATGGTAGTTCTACTTGTATCTCATTGAGGTATCTCCATATTGCTTTCCACAGAGGTTGCACTAGTTTGCAATCCCACCAACAGTGCATGAGTGTTCTTATCTCTCCAAATCCATGCCAACATTTATTGTTTTGGGACTTTTTGATAAAGACCAGTCTCACTGAAGATAAGTGATATCTCATTGTGGTTTTAATTTGCATGGAAGTTTTTTTTTATTGCTGTTTCAATTTCAGTGCTTGATATTGGTCTGTTCAGGAGTTATATTTCTTCCTGAAGGAGCCTATTGAGGTTGTGTGCTACCAAGAATTTGTCCATTTCCTCCATGTTTTTAAGTTTATGGACATAGAGATTTTTATAGTATTCAGAGATGATGTTTTGCATTTCCTTGACATCAGTTGTTATTTCTCTTTTTTCAGTTCTGATTTAGCTTAATAAAGTCCTTTCTTTCCTGTTTCTGGTTAAATGAGCAAAGGCTTGTCAATTTTGTTCATCTTTTCAAAGAACCAACTTTTTTTTAAAGGATATTATGGGGGTACAAACATTTTAGTTACATGTTATAACTTTGGCACACCCAAACCATGATTTGAGGCATGCCCTTTCCCCCCTACAATGCTCACCGTGACCATTTGTTGTGAGTTTACTCACTCTCAACCACCCAACCCACAAAGAATATTACTACCATGTGAGCACCTTAGTGTTGATCAGTTAGTGCCAATTTCATGGTGAGAACGTGTGGTGCTTATTCTTCCATTCTTGTGATACCTCACTTCAGAGGATGGGCTCAAGCTCTATCCAGAAAAATATAAGGGGTGCTAGATCACCATCATTTTTTGTAATTGAGTAGTATTCCATTGTATACATATACCATATTTTATTAATCCATTCATTGATTGACAGGCACTTGGGTTGTTTCCACATCCTTGCAATAGTGAATTGTACTGCCATAAACATTTGGATGCAGATGTCTTTATTATAGAATGTCTTTTGTTCTTTTGGGTAGATGCCTAATAGTGCTATTGCTGGATCAAGTGTTATTTCTATTTTTAATTCTTTGAATTATCTCCAAATTCTTTTCCACAGAGGTTGCACTAATTTGCAGTCCCACCAACAATGTAAGAATGGTTCTGTCTCTCCACATCCTCGCCAGCATTTGTTGTTTTGGGATTTTTTGATAAAGGCCAATCTCACTGGGGTTAGGCAATATCTCATTGTGGTTTTGATTTGCATTTCTCTAATGATTAGAGATGTTGATCATTTTTTATATGTTTGCAGGCCATTATTCTGTCTTCTTTCGAAAAGTTTCTGATGATGTCCTTTGCCCAAAATAGAAATCCAACATAAAGAAGCCACAAAAACAAAGAACTGATTTTTTAATTCATTAGTCTTCTGTATAATACTTTTATTCTTGATTTCATTTAGTTCTGCTTTGATTTTGGTTATTTCTTTTCTTCATCTGGGTTTGGGATTGGTTTGCTCCTCCTTTTCCTGTTCCTTGAGATGATTCATTGGATTGTCGATTTGTGACCTTTCTGTCTTTTGGATATGAGAATTTAAGGTTATCAGTTTTCCTCTCAGGACTGCTTTTGCTGTATCCTACAAATTTTGATAACTTATGTCCCCGTTATCATTTTGTTTAAAGAAACTTTTGATTTCCATCTTTATCTCCTCCTTCATCCAACTGTCATTCAGCAACAGGTTGTTTAGTTTCCATAACTTGTGCAGAGATGAATGTTTATCTTGGAATTGATTTCTAATTTCATTCCACTGTGGTCTGAGAAGATTCGTGATATAATTTCTATTTTTTTAAATTGGTAAGACATGCTTTTTTGGCTTCAGATGTCATTAGTCTTAGACAATTTTCCATGAATTTATGAAAAGAGCATACATTCAATAATTTTGTGGTAAAATGTTCTGTAAATGTTTGTTAGGCCCATTTTTCCTAGGGTTTTGCTTAATTCCACTGTTTCTTTACTTGTTCTCTATTTGGAGGATCTGTCCAGTTCTGTTTGTGGGGTGTTGAAGTCCCTGGCTATTATGGTGCTGTTATTTATGATTTTGTTTATATCAAATAGGATTTGCTTTATGAATCTGAATGCTCTTGTGCTAAGTGAATAAATATTTATCGTAGTTAAGTCTTTTTGTTGAATTGTTCCCTTCACCATAATATAGTGAACATCTTTGTCTTTCTTTCCTTTTCCTGTTTTGAAGTCTGTGTTATCCAATATGAGAATATCCACACTGGCTTTCTTTTGGTTTCCATTTCCATGGAATATTATTTTCCATACTTTTACCTTGACTCTAAATTAGTCCTTTTTGGTTAGATGTGTTTCCTGGAGAGAACAGAAAGTTGCCTTGTATTGTTTTTATCCATTTGGCCAGCCTGTATCTCTTGAGTGGGGACTTCAAGGCATTCACATTTACTGAAAAATTGATATGTGGGGTGGAATTCTGTTCATCCAATTGAATAGAACCTTATTGCTTTGTTTTATCTTTGAGCCATTGTGGTATCTGGGCTCTGAAGTTTAGTTTTTGGATGATTTCACACTGGTGGGTGTCTATTGCCCTGATTAGTGTATAATGCAGTTCTGGATATTTACTGCAGGGCAAGTCTGGTCTTCCCAAATTCCCTCAGTGATTTCTTGTCTGAGAAGGTCTTTATTTCTCCCTCATATTAAGAAACATAGTTTGGCATGGTACAAAATTCTAAGCTGGCCATTATTCTGTTTGAGAAGACTGAGAATGAGTTCCCAGTGTCTTCTGGCTTGTAAAGTTTTGGTCGAGAAGTTTGCAGGTAGTCTAATAAGTTTTCTTTGTGAGTTACTTGCTGTTTTCACCTTACTGCTCATAGGAGTATCTCTTTTGTGTTTACTTTGGCTTGAATAATGACTATGTGTCATGGCTGTTGCCTCTTTTTGATGAACTTCCCAGGGGTCCTGTATGCTTCTTGTACCTGAATATCCAGATTTCTAGCAAGACTAAGGAAATTTTCCTCAATTATTCCCTCAAATAAATTATCTAACCCTTATGTATTCTCTTCTTCACCCTCAAGGATGCCTATGATTCTTAAGTTTGGCCTCTTTATATAATCCCACATTTCTTGTAGGCTTTGTTCATTCCTATTATTTCTCTGTTCTTTCTCTTCAACTGATTTGTTTAGCTCATAGGGGTTCTCTTCAAGCTCTGAGATTCTTTCTTCTTCCTTATCTAGCCTATTCTTAAGGCTTTGCACTGTGTTTTGTAATTCCTTGAAAGAATTTTTCCTTTTCAGAATTTGTACTTGGTTTCTCTTTAACACTTCAATTTCTTTAAAGAATTTTTTTAAATTCATTTCCTTCACTGTTTTTGTGGCTTCTTTGTGTCGGGTTTCTATTATCTCTTGTATTTCATTGATCTTTCTTACAATCCATATTCGAAATTCTTCATTTCTCATTCTAACCATTTCATTTATGTAGGTATTCATGAGTAAGGAGTTATTAATTTCTTTTGGGGTTGTTCTTTTGCTCTGATTTTTCATGTTTTCAGAGTTCTTTCATCAATTCTTTCTCATCTGGCCTCTTACTAGAGAACTGGTTGTACTAGGGCTGGCTTATGGCCCTGTCTCCAAGTCCCCACAGATCGATCCCTGCCCATGGCGGGAGAGCAATGCTGGTCCTGAGTTGCCTTTGGGGTGTTGTAGAAGGTTCAATGAACCTCTCACGTTACCTCTGACCTGTTTGTCTTCACCTCTTCCCAAAGGAGTGTAGTCAGTTTGGTTCCCCAGCTTAATTTATGAGATGGTTGATATTACTTGAGGGTACAAATCCACCACTCTCTAATTGCTTGAGTTGTAAGGCACTATGTTTAGCTATGAGGTTGTTCCCCCTGTCATTGATTGCAGTTCTCATGGAGGAGCTGGCTGCTGAGGCAATCTTTTGTGCCTATGGTAGGCTCCAGTCCACCAGGTGGGGCACAGGAATGCCCCAAGCTTCAGGAGGGGCCTTGTAGCTCCCAGGGGTTGCTTGGACCCTACTCTCCCTGAGGTGGGGGTAGGAGCAAGATAGATCATGGCTTGGATGTGAGAACATGAGTCAGGAGCTTTGCTCAGTCTCTACAGGGCTCATAGGTTGCTTATCCAGCCACTAGGGGGAGCCTCTGGTATGGAGTTCAGGGTTGTCTTTCCAATCCCAGAGAGCTGCTCCTGATGGGAAGGGTCTAATCATGTGATTGCTATAGCCCCTATCTAGGTTTTTTCTGTTCTTATCCACTAGCCTAATTTCTCTGTGGAGTGGGGTATGTGCCTTCCCTACTTGTTTCTGGAACTCCACAGCACTTTCCCTCTGATTGGTCCTCATGCATTCCCTCTCTGCCAAAGACTGGCACTCGAGCTACCCCACAGTTTGTGTCTGAACTGCTGGTGTGCCTTTCTGTGTGATACTGGTGGGTAGGGGGATCTCCAATTGTCCACTCCTTTTCGACCACTAGACCCCAAGTTGAGGTGGGTAGGCCTGGCTATCTGCAGGGGCCCCACCAGTGGCATGCTTCCACTGGGGGAGTAGTGGTGGCTTTAGAGACTCTTGGATCAAGCTACACTCCCTATTGAAGTGAGTGGTGGGAGGGGCCAAAGCTCTGGTTCAGCCTTCATGCCCCTAGACATTTGGTTGCCATGGGAGCCAGGGCTTATGCTAATTCAGTCCCAGTGCTGTAGGCTTCTCCAATATGGCAATTCTCCAGTGAGGGTTGGGGGATGGGCATGCTCACAGACCCTCACCACTCCTCTGTGCTGTCCCATATCTTTCCATTCAATATGGACATGAAGCCTCTCTTTTGCCACTGGAGCCTGGAAATGCAACCTCACCCCTATATCCCTCCACCCCTCTTTCATGACCTAGAGGGGTACCAGGTTCAGCCTGAGCCATCGGTAGGTGAATGCATTAAATGCCTGTGGGCAGGAAGATTGCAAACTACAGTCCTCCCATGAGGTTGGGCTTGAACGCCTTTGAGGCACTGAAAAGCAGACCTCTCAGCACTGAGTACTCTAGCAACCACTATGGCGGCAGGAGGGGCTGCAATTTCCCCATACTGCTCTCATGTCAGGGAGCACCAGGTCCTGCCCAGTTGTCCAAGCCACCACTGCTGTGGTTACACTCTCTGAGGAAAGTTCGGCTGGGAACATGTCCCCTTGAGGGGAGAAAAGTCTCAGTGCAGAGCACTTTCACAGTTGCTATGGGTGGGGGAGGGTGGCCTTGGCTACAAGCCATCTTGAGCCAAAATTACTTTCTGGGATGCAAGGAATGGAGGAGATGAAGAAGAGGAGGCATCCACATGTAGGGATGCTGGCTCCCTGGTCCCTCATGGCACTCTCCCATGGGATGAGAGACCTGTGTCCCATTGCAGGCCTGAGTTGGATAGGGGAACCCTCATTAACCTTTCACTGGATTAGGTTCATATCGCCAGTTTCCCTTTTCTATTCTCCTCTCTGTAGGCTTCACAGCTCCTCTTGATTGGGTTCTCGGTTGCCTCTGCTGTATGTCCCTGTGGTCCACACCAAGCAGTAATTGTTCTCAGCTCTCTTCAGTCCAACCTTTTACTCTTCTGCCAGGATGGTCCAAAAAGCTGTGTCTCTAGTTGGCCATCTTGGAAGGATCTCCCACATTTTGTTAATCCACTCATGAATTGATGGACACCTGGATTGATTCCAGATCTTTGCATTATGAATTGTCCTGAAATAAACTTTCCAGTACAGATATCTTTTTGATAAAATGATTTCTTTTCCTTTGGGTAGATGCCCAGTAGTGGGACTGTTGGATCGAATTGTAGGTCTACCTTTAGTTCTTTGAGAAATCTCCATACTGTTTTCCATAGGGATTGTATTAATTTGCGGTCCCATTAACAGTGTATAAGCATTCCTTTCTCTCTGCATCCACACCAGCACCTATTGTTTTTGGACTTTGTAATAAAATTCATTCTAAGAGGAATAAGATGGTATCTCATTGTGGTTTTAATTTGATTTCCCTGATGATTAGTGATGTTGAGAATTTTTTCATATGTTTGTTGGCAACTTGTCTATCTTCTTTGCAAAACTTCTGTCCATCTTTGGCCCACTTTTAATGGGGGTGTTTGTTTTTTTCTTGCTGATTTATTTGAGTTCTTTTTAGATTCTGGATATTACCCCTTTATCAAATGTGTAGATTGTAAATATTTTCCCCCATTCTGTAGGTTATTTATTTGTTGTGTTGATTATTTCCTCATCTGTGCAAAAACTTTTTAATTTAATCAAGTCCCATTTATTTATGTTTGTTGTTGCTGTAATTGCCATGTGTATTAGTTATAAATTCTTTGCAAAGACTTATATCTAGAAGAGTTTTTCCTATATTTTCTTCTAGAATTTTTATGATTTCATGCCTTACATTTAATGATTTTGTCAATCTTGAATTAATTTTTATAAGTAGTGAGAGATAGTCCTGGTTCATTCTTCTTCATGTGACCATTCAATTTTTCCAGCACCATTTATTGAATAGGACTTCATATCCACATTGTACATTGCTGTCTGCTTTGTTAAAGATCAGCTGGCTGGAGGTAGATGGTTTTATATCAGAGTTCTTTATTCTGTTTCACTGGTCTATGTCTCTGTTTTTGTACCAATATCTAGCTGTTTTGGTTAATATATTCTTGCAGTATAGTTTGAAGTCTGGTAATGGAATGCCTCCAGATTTGTTCTTTTTCCTTAAGATTCCTTTGGCTATTTGAGCTCTATGCTGGTTCCAAACAAAGCATAGAACTATTTTTTCTAGGTCTGTGAAATATGCCATTTATGTTTTCTTTGTGGGGATTGCATTGAATTTGTAACTCAGTTTGGCTAGTATGGACATTTTATCAATTTTGATTCTACTGTTCCATGAGTATGATATGTTTTTCCATTTGTTTTTGTGTTCTGTGATTTCTTTCTTTGGTGTTTCATAGCTCTCCTGTAGAGATGTTTCACTTGCTTGGCTAACTGTATTCCTAGATGTTTTATTTTCTTGTAGCTATTGTGAATGGTATTGAGTGTTCGAATTGACTCTCAGCTTGGCTATTATTGGTATATTGAAAGGCTACAGATTTGTGTACATTGATTTTGTTACCTGTGACTTTTTTGAATTTATTTATCAATTCCAGGTGTCTTTTGGTGGATTCTTTGTGTTTTCTAGATACGAGATCATATTGTCATCAAAAAGTGATAGTTTGGCCTTCTCTTCCTGATTTAGATACTCCTTATTTCTTTCTCTTGTCTGATTGCTCTGGTTAGGACTTCTAATACTATATTGAATAGAAGTGGTGACAGTGGGCATCCTTGTCTTGTTTCATTCTTAGGTAGAATGTTTTCATCTTTTCCCCATTCTGTATGATGTTGGCTGTTGGTCTGCCATATACGGCTTTTATAATTTTGAGATATGCTCCTTGTATGCCTAGTTTGTTGAGGGATTTATGATGAAAGTGAGCTGGATATTGTCAAATGCTTTTTATGCATCTATTGAGATCACGATATGGTGTTTGCTTTTGTTTCCTTTTATGTGATGAATCACATTTATTGATTAATGTATGTTGAACCATCCTTGCATCCCTTTAATAAAGCCCACTTGGTCATGGTTGATAATTTTTTGATGTGTTGTTGTATTCAGTTTGCTAGTATTTTCTTAAGAATTTTTCCATATATATTGATAAGTAATATTGGCCTATAGTTTTCTTTTTTGTTGTGTCATTTCCTGGCTTTAGTAACAAGGTGATACAGGATTTGCGGTGGAGTTGGATATGTTTTTCTCCTTCTCAATGTTATGCAATAATTTCTGCAGTGTGGTATGAGTTCTTCTGGTAGTTCTGGTAGAATTCAGCTGTGAATCCATCTGGTTCAGGGATTTTTTTTTTGTTTGAAGACTTTCTATTACTGATTCAGTCTCCCTGCTCATTATTGGTTTGTTCAGGAGTGCTATTTCTTCCTTATTGAGTCTTGTCAGGTTGTATGTTTTCAGGAATTTGTCCATTTCCTCTATGTTTTCTAGTTGATGTGCTTAGAGATTCTTGTAATATTCACAGATGATGTTTTATGTCTGTGCTATCCATTTTAATATTTCCTTTATCATTTCTTATTCATCTTATTTAGGTCCTTTCTCTTCTACTCTCGATTTATCTAGCAAGAGGTCTATCAATTTTGTTTATCTTTTCAAAGAACTAACTTTTTGCTTCACTGACATTTTACATTTTTGTTTGTTTTCCATTTCATTTAGTTCTACTTTAACCTTTGTTATTTGTTTTCTTCTGTGAGCTTTTGGTTTGGTTTGCTCTTCCTTCTCTAGTTCCTTGAAATGTGCTATTATGTTGTTAATTTTGATCTTTCTGACTTTGATGTTGGCATGTAATTCTATGAATTTTCCTCTTAGGAATGTTTTTGCTGAATCCCATAGATTTTGATAGATTTTACCCCCTTTGTCATTCAGTTCAAAGAATTTTTCAATTTCAATCTTTATTTTATTATTGACCAAATAATCATTCAGCAGCAGGTTGTTTAATTTCCATGACCTTGTGTAGAATTGAGTGTTACTCTTATAATTGATTTCTTGTTTTATTCTGCTATGGTCTGAGAAGATACATTGTATGATTTTGTTTTTGTTTTTTTTTTTTTGGTTTTGTTGAAATTTTATGTTTAAATTTTAAGTTTCAGTAAGTAGAATTTATATGTGCTCTGTATTCATGATTTCTAGTAACACTTTTTTTCTTACAAAATCAATACCTATAAAGCCCCTGATAAACTTACAATTTTGAAGAGAAAAAAGAAATAAAAATCTGTACACAACTAACTTTTAGGAGCAATTGGTTCCATATCTGTTAAGACTAATGAAAATGCATTTCCTCATCCACCCAGATCACTGCCTTAAGATGTACTTCAATGTTTCTCTAAAAAGAAATGTCTGGCTGCCAGCCAAAGGTTAATTGTCTTTAGAGATCTATAGCTTAATCATGATACAATATTAGGGCAGATTATCTGAAAAAACTGAGACTACAAGAAAATGGTAGAAAAATGGGACACTCTGGGAAGAGACAGTTTGCCTTATTCTAGGAGAAAGGATCTCTGAAAGCAAATTCAGTTCAGAAAGAAATGCACAAAGTCTCTCTGGCCTGAACTAAAGGGAAGGAAAAGGCAGTTTGTATTTATTTGCAGTAATTTTTCCAGTTGATCACTCAAAATTAACAGTTTCTTTCGAGCTTACGTAGTTTCTATGAAAAGCACTTTTCTAATCAGTCTTTCCACCCTTAAACAGTTATACCCACAACTGAAGCTTGCTAGTTCAAAAAAAAAAAAAGGTGGGGGAAGAGTATCCATTTTTTTGAGATAATTATTTTCCTGAGGAGATCATGAATAAAAGCATTAACTGCACCTTAAATTGAAAAGCCATCAAATTTAATTTAGGCTCTGATCTCACAAACTGAAGTTCATATATTCATTCATTCAGCAACTATTTCTTAAGGGTCTATTATGTATCAGACTAAGAGCCGAGAATATCAAGACAGATATGGCTCCCATTCTTTTGCATCTGTATACTCTAGTGGGCAACTCAAACAGCTATTTGCCAAATAGTCACATAAGTGCTGTGCTAGGGAAGATTCAAGCTGCCAGAGGAGTATAGAGGAGATACACCTACCCCAGCCTAAGAACTGGAAAAAGGTTCCTATTATAGCTGGAGTTAAAAGTATGAGATGCAAATTGACAGGAGATGAAACTGAACAGGTAAGATGGGCCTAAATTCTCCAGAGCTTGCAAGCCAGATTAAGAAATATTGGCTTATCCTAAAAGCAACTAAGAACCATTGAAGGGTCAGAAGCAGGATGTGAGTGAAAGTATTAGACTTTTGTATTGAATTCTCTCTGAAGGCAGTCAGAATGTTGCTATAGTCCAGGCTAAATAGTGGTGATCCAAAGTAGAGTGGTGTTAGTAGAGATAGCAAAAAGTGGATAAATTTAAGAGACTTTTTGGAGATATAATCACCATAATGATGATTGATTGGGAATTGGGGCTAAAAGTAAGAGAAGAATAAAGGATGACATTCAGGTTTCTGGCCTGAGCAAACACATATACCGTAGTGCCACTAAACATAGAAAGAGAAGAAAGTTTGGAGAGATGTTAAGGCCAATTTTGGACATACTGAATTTGAGAATATGTGAGGCATTCGAGTAAAAATGTTCAGCAGGAATTTGGGAGATATGAACTTGATATTTAGAAAAAAGCTCTTGGCTGACGATATAGATTCGGGAATCCTTAGTCTATAATGAATCTCACAGGTGATAAAATATACCTGTTAGTGTTGTCAGTATCCCTTGCTTCCTATGCATATTTGATCCTATTTGAGATGCTCTCTAAAGCAGTTTACACAGTGAAAGGTGGAGCAAAAAGGAATCCAGGTCTTTCATGAAATTCACTGCATGATCTTGGATGAGTTACAACTCCCTGGAGTCTGTTTCTTCATCAGAAAAACAGGAAAAAGTAAAAGGAAAAGGACATCTATTCTAATTACTCTTCTCATATGATCAGGTAGTTGCTAGGTTCAAATACCCTAATAGGCGTATAGGGTTTCAAATAGTTGCTGGTACTGTATCAGTAGTTTTATTGTACTAGAATCCTGCTAGTTTATACACTGTTTAAGGTGGCAACAGTTGTCCCAGAATAGTTTCATAACAATAAAAGACTATCTTGTTGAGTATCTGCTCATTCCTGTACTCATGAAAACTTCAGTGAGCATTTTATGAAAGTGGAATTGTTGGGTCAATAGGTATATGCCTTTAAAATGTTTCCAGATATTGCCAAATTGCCCTCAAAAACATTGTCTGAGAATAGCTGATTCTCTATATCCTCATTAACACTGAGTATTATAATCTTTGGGTGATATGATAGTTTGCCTATCTTGCAAAAGTTCCATTAAATTAACCAACTTTTCTGGGAGTAAGAATAAAATTTTGTTGAAGACTTTGGAAGACAGCAGGCAGTGGTGATCATTTATTAAGAATGTGACTAGAAAAAGCTTCTATTCTGGAACCTGAGATCACATATTTGAAAGGTTGCTTTGGGATATATTGAATATTTTAGCATTAGCAAATGTGCTTCTCTCTTGAATAACATTTTAGTACTTTGACAAAGTGTGCATATAACCGATTTGAAGTGGTAGCATTCTTGCCCTCTCTGTGACTTTCAAGGATTCTGAATAAATGTAAATCTCTACATTTCATGCACCAAGCTTAATCCACATCAGAGTGATGAGATAAATGATTGAATTATTGGACAACAATGTGAAACTGCCAGATTCTATGGTGGCTTCTTGAATCAATAAGCATTTTCTCCCCATGAGAATCTGGTATAAATTACCTCACAGCTGCAAGAGATCTGATCAAGGAAAAGGACCAAGGATGACCTCAGCAAAAGCATTACTGGCTTCCTGATACTCTAAAATTCATTAAGCTGAAATGCAAAGAGTAAGGGAAAACACTTGGAATAAAGTTGGATCCAGGTTTAAAAGCCAGACTGATTTTTGGCAGACTAATCACTTAGCAATTGAATTGTTTATTCTTGTTTATCTATTGGTTGCTAAGATGACTTGAACAGATCAATTGTTATGGGTTCTATACATTTTTCTTCAACCAAAAAAAAAAAAAGAAAAATTTTCTATTACTTAATCTAAGTATGGCCTTTAATGGGTTATAAGGATCTAATATTTTCATTGAAGATCAGTAAATAATCTAGTCATACCTGACTTCAGCATCTTGTTTTTCTCTCTTTCAAAACCATTTATTTCACATGCATTCTTGCCTTTGATTCTTGCAAAATCCTCTGAGGCAAGGATTATTATCTGCATTTTACAGCAGAGCCGGAACTAGAACTCAGCTAATTTATCTCCTGTGCTTTCCTCTAGACAGATAAAGGAAACCTCTGGTGAATAGAGACATGGCAGTTGCTTTATAAATGTAAAAACAAGATTAAGAGGATTTGACTACAAAATACGGAAGTATCATAGAATTAAAAAAAAAACTTTAGGAACTCAGAACATTTACATTTTGAATTCAATTCACAACAAAAGTGTACTCTGAATTTAGAGTGATTATAACAAAATAAGTGAGCATTTACTTTACTTTTACAAGTAAAAGTACCTTTACTAGAGGCAAATATTTCCAGACATTTTGTATTTCAATCTTCTTCCCTGATCATGAAATAAAAACAGACGATTCCCAGTGTCATACATATAAGGATCCTAACTCAATGGCTACCAGATTTAATTCAATTAAATTCAGTAAAATTGCTGAACACCTATCATATATATGACAGTAATCTTCAGTCTAGTGGGGAAAGGAGCACAGTCTAGATAAGACAAGTAAACATAAAACCAAAATGCCAACCAGAATATAAATGCCTAAATGTTCTGGAGGTTCAGAGAATGGAAAGGTCTCATTCAATAAGGTAAGTAAAAAGGAATAGCGTGAGTGTCATAAAAGAGGTAGAGTTTGGGTAGAGCCTTGACAAAAAGATGGGTAGAATTTTAACTGGCAGAAAAGGGGACAAGGGGGCTTCAGGAAGATGAATTAACTCATACAAAGGCTGGGAGATAAGAAAGTCTAATGTGTATGGGGAATAGTGATAGTCCAGTTTGTTTGAGATACAGTGTACCAAATAGGAGAGGGTACAAAGAGGAAGACTGAAAAGTAGTGTGAAACCATGGGGCTTTAAGATCCAAGTAAAGGAATTTAACAAGAACGAATGCACAATGGTGAATAAATGAAGCTTTCTGAGCAAGGAAAAGGACATGATCAAAACTGAACTTGAAGTAAATGAAGCTGACAGCTCTGTGTCGAGCTCATGGCAGTGTGAACAATTGGAGGATTATTGCAGTAGCACAGCTGAGAAATGAAAATGATATGAAATGCAAATTTCACTGTCCATAAATAAAGTTTTATTGAAACATAGCCACATGCAATTTCTGGGTGCTATTTATGGGTACTTTGGTGCTACAGTGGCAGAGCTGAGGAGCTGTGATAGAGATTGAATGAACGGCAAAGCTAAAAATATTTCCTATTTGGCCCTTCAAGACAAATTTGCTCGCCAGGTACAGAAGAATCAGCCTTATGTGACTATTACAGCTGGTAATCAATAAAGGCTTCACTGAATATTGGTCTGGGGGCTGTCTCTACTCCTTACACTTAACTTTCCAGAGGCCCACACTGCTTTGTGGGCCAGTGAATGATGTGTTTGAATATTCCCTCTGATAATATCACACATATGTTATCAGCAAAAGCCTGTGGGCTGTCTGAGCTATGTAAATTGGGTTACCCCAAACTCTACTGGCATTTTATGTCCATTTTCAGTGGACAATGGAAAGGTCACTTCACCTAGTAAGAGTGGTCTTCTTCCTTTCTCTCTGGCACATCACTGGACTTCAAATTCTTTATTCATGATCTCTGTAACTACACTATATCAATTAATGGTGAAAAACCAGTTTTTGATTTTTTGATTTTTGTTTGTTGATTTTTGTTTGTTTGTTTTTAGAGACAGGGTCTTGCTCTGTTGTCTAGGCTGGACTGCAGTGGCATAATTATAGTTCATTGTAACCTAAAACTTTTGGGCTCAAGCTATCCTCCTGCCTCAGCCTCCTAAGTAGCTATCACTGCAGATGCATGCCATCACGCCCCACTAATTTTTGAAAAAACTTTTTTGTAGAGATGAAGTTTCACTATGTTACACCGCAGGCTGGTCGCGAACTTCTGGCCTCAAGTGATCCTCCCATCTCAGCCACTCAAAGCGCTGGGGTTACAGACATGAGTCACTGCATCTGACCACCATTGTTGATTTTGTCTCCCTGGCTGAATCAGTGCCATTTCAAAGGAAGGAAATTTTGCTCACCACGTGTCCACATATTCCAGCCTTTAGATCACTTTTCCCTCAACTCTGCTAGAAAATAGCCTCAAGGATTAGGTGGGTTCAAAATTCCTTGCAACGGATTGCAGCATTATTCACGATAGTCAAAGCATGGGAACAACTTAAGTATCCATTGATGGATGAATGGTTAAAGAAAATGTGATATATATAATGGAATATTATTTGGCCATAAAAAAGAAAGAATTCCAGCAATTTGCAACAACGTGGATGAATCTGGAGGGCATTATGCTCAGTGAAATGAGCCAGACAGAGAAAGCCAAATATTACATGATTTCACTTATATATGGAATCTAAAAAGTTGAACTCATAGAAACAGAGAGTAAAATGGTAGCTGTTAGAGGCTGAGGGGTAGGGGAAATGGGGAGATATTGGTCAAAGGGTACTGAATTTCAGTTATAAGATGAATAAATTTCAAGGGTCTAGTGTATAGCACAGTGACTATAGTTAATAATACTATTTTTTTGGCTTGAATTCCTTTTCAAGAAAAATATAGTTCATAATACTGTATTGTATACTTGAAATTTGTTAAGAAAGGAGGTCTAGTTCTTACCACAAAAAATGGTAACTATGTGAAGTGGTGGATGTGTAAATTAACTTGATTGTGGTAATCATGTTACAACGTATACATATAACAATTATCACAAGGTACACATTAAATGTATATACTTTTATTTGTCAATTATACCTCAATAAAACTGGGGGGAAAAACTGGAAACAATCCAGTCTGACAACAAGTGATTGGTTAAAGAATCAGTGTATCCATACCATGAAATACTACTCAGAAATAAAAAAGAATGAACTGTTGATACAACCTGGATAAATCTCTAGAGAATAATTCTGAATGAAAAAGCCAACCCCAAAATGTTACACACTGTATGATCCCATTTATATAACATTCTTCAATGACAAAATTATAGAAACAATAGAACACATTAATGGTTTCCAGGAGTTAAGTAGGGAGTGTGTAGTGGAAGGGAGGTGGATCTATAAAAGGGCAAGATGAGGAATTCTTGTGGAGATGGAAACGTTCTATATCTTTACTATCAATATCAATATTGTACAGATTTACAAGCTGTTACCATTGGGATAAACAAGGTAAAGTGTGTGAGGGATTTCTCTGTACTACTTCTCAAAACTACATGTGAATGTACAATTATGGCAAAATAAAAAGTTTGATTAAAAATGATTTAAAATGCAAAAATCCCCTTAAATACAAAAACATCAAAAAACTCCCTGAACAAGTAGATAACATATGCAAACAGTAAAATGGAGCTCTTCTTTTGTTACTTACATAAATGGTGCCACAACAGATTGCATCTTTGTGTTGTCATGTGCTTGTGATGTACTATATGACATTAAAATTTCTCCACAGTGGATTGGGGAGATTCCAATTACAATATGATAATAATCATATATCCTGAGGATGGAAATGAGATACTTAATTTCCGTGATGATTTTATCCTTATTTGGTTATACCCAAATAAAATTCCTATACATGGACTGTCATGAAATAATCCAAGCTCTATGTCTTGGGACTCAAAAAACAATTCTATTTTATCATTACAAAAGTGTATGTATGTATGCATGCATCCACATATGAGTTAAAAAAGTTTTAAAAATTATACCCAAATATATAAACAATTGGAAGGCAGAAGTAGGTTAAACTATTTTTTCAACATTCACACAGTGAAATAAATTAAAAAATATTGAATACTAGGTGCTGCTCATGGGATGTGCTATTGCACGAAAGTCTGAATAAATAAATGAAGGGAAAGGCAGAGCAATAACGGAAATGGTAATGGTGATTTACTTACTAAATAATGGATAGTGTATAATTGATAATCTGGTCTTTGTTCTGTCTACATTCTTGGTCTCAAGAATGTGACCTTTACTTATGACCATACTATTGGACAGAATTTTTTTCAACCATATATTCTTAATAGTCACAGTAACAACCATCAACTTTAAGCCTGTCTACTACTACAGAATTAGCAAAGACTTGAACATCAGGTCATGGCACCCTGAACTGACAAGGAGGGTAGCTTAGGTATGATTTTGAAAAAAAGAAAAGCAGCTTCTGGCGTCCTGGTTGGCCTGATACTCCCAGTGAGGCCATATTCTATCGTTGAACATAAACAATGTCACAGAATACCAATACCAGATAGGGCCTCTCTGACCACGATGACTCAAGACATAAACAAGACCACTCCATAATGTGTGAACACTGAAAAAAACATGGATGTTTTCCAAGCCACAAAATACCAAATATCCCTGTCCCAGCTACTATTCTGCTTATTTACCAATTATATCTTTAGTATCACTCTTGTATTCTCTTCTTCTGTATAAAATTTATTAAGACACTCAGTCATAGGAATGATGGATGCTCCACTTCCTGACAACATCCAGTCAGCAAATCCCTGTTTCTGTAAACCCTCACCAAACCTTCTAACACAAGCCCAAATACTGTAAATCCTTTTAAATAGCCTCTTACTGATTTGTCTCACAGTTCTGCCTGATGTATGTTCTCTGGGGCATCTAATGATAAACTCAAACAGTTCAAATACAGGTGAGTTCCTAGTGTAATTTGCCTTGAGGGAATTGACCAAAATGGAGGGTCCAACAAAATTCTGTCAAAGCCCTCACTGACTTAGATTAGCATTCTTGAATAAGTAATAGTGTGCTCATCTGAGACACATTGTGTCTCTACCTATTCAATATGCCACCTGTCCTTAGCTGGAAGGTAAGTTCATACTGAATTTTGCTCCTGTATTTCCTTGAATACTTTCAGTATTGGGTTTATATTGCTTTCCTAGGAATAAGATCCCTTGAAATGTTTTTTTTTAATGCTATCTGATTAGAATTGTATTCTTCTTGGTAGAATTGTTCACTAGTCTTCTGACATCTGATCCTACAGTCTGGCAGCTTGTCTAGTGTCTCTAAGTGAAAAAGTCTATGTGGAGAGTAGAAGCATAGGTTGAATAAGTTCTTCCTTGAGCTGGCCCCAGGGGCAATGGAGTTCAGAATGTCTCTTCAGAATGGTATCCTTGAAACAAATTTTGCTTTTGCCTTCAGTCTCTTCATTAGTTTTCTATTCTGTGCAACAAATTATCACAAACTCAGTGACTTAAAATAATAGTCATTCATTCTCTCAATTTCTACAGGTCAGAAGTCCAAAAACAACTCACCTGGGTTCTCTCTTTCAGGGCTTCAAGAGGCTGAAGTCTCATCAGAGGCTCACCTAGGGAGTGATTGATTCCAATATTCCCCAGGTTGTAGGCAGAATTCATCTCCTTGCAATTGGAGGAATGAGGTCCTTGTTTTCCTGCTGGCTCTTGGCCCCAAGTATGAGAGACCACTTGTAGAGAACAACTTGTTACATGGACTTCTCCAACATGATTTCTTACTTCATATAGTCTGAAGGAGGAGTATCTCATTTCAAGGAGATCCCAGATCGACTTTTGAGGGTTTTAGCCTGATTAGTCATGGTTAGCCAGAGTAATCACCATTTTTAAAAAATAAATTGCATTGTGTATATTTAAAGTATATAACATGATTTTATGTAATAAATACAGATAATAAAAAGGTTATTACAGTGGAGCAAATTAACATATGTCTCATCTCACATATTTACTCATTTTTTTGTTTTGTGCCAAGAGCACCTAAAATCTAGTCCTTTAACATGAATCCTAAATACAACAATTACATTACTTATAGTCATCATATTGTACATTAGATCTCTAGACTTGCTCATACTATATGTCTGCTACTTTATATCCTCTGAACTTATAACTCTTCATTTTCTCCCTGACTGCAAACTCCTACTAACCACTGTTTTATTCTCTAACTCTGTTGATTTGAATTTTTGTGTTTTAGATTCTGCATTAAAGTGAGATCATGCAATATTCCTCTTTTTGTGTCTGGCTTATTTCGTTTAGCCTAATGTCCTAGAAGGCTATCCATGTGGGGAAAGATAGTGTTCTTTTTTAAGAATGAATGGTATTTCATTATATATATATACACACACACACACACACACACACACATACATATATACCCTATTTTATACACACACATATATATATAATGGAATATTATATACATATACCACAGTGTATTTTTATTAATATATCATAGTTGTACATGTTTTTGGGGTAGATGTGATATTTTGATACATATATGCAATGTATTATGATCAAATTAGCATAATTGGGATATCCGTCACTCCAAAGATTTTACTTTATGTTGAGAACATTACAATTCTTCTTTTTTATCGGTTTTAAAATATATAATGAATTATGGTTAACTATAATTTCTTTATTCTGGTATCGAATACAACTTTGAGGGAGGAACAAAGACGACCAATTAGAGACATCACTAGTCAGACCATCCCAGCTGTAAGGTGGGATATTGGGCTGAGGAGAGTGAAGAAGAGGCACAGCACAGGTGTGGATCACAGAAAGAGTAGACAAAGATGACTGGGTACCCCACAGAGGAAAGCTGTGAAGCTCAGAAAGAAGAGGGTAGAGGGGAGAAGATAGAAGCATGGCTCAAACTCAGAGAGGCTTGGAGCCCAGCGAAAGGGTAAGGGGAGTCTCCCCTCCCCCATCTATGTGCCTTCAGTGAACAATGGGACACAAAGTATATTGAAGGCTTTCCCACCCTCCATGAGCCCAGGCATGGTGGCTAATTAGGAATAGTGGGTTCAACCAGCAATCCCCAGGAGTTTGGGCATCTGTAAAGGGAATCCTATGGGAGCGTGCTACGAGAGACTAGAGTGTGGCTTTCTTACATCTAGATGCTTCCTCTTCTGCACCTGGCATTCAAGAAAACAGTCTAAGCTTGGGCCAACTGGGATTCATTGCCTCTCCACCACCCATTGTAACCACAAGAGTAGTTTGAATCAAGAAGCTCACGAATGGCTGTTTCTTTATGGCTGGTGTGCACTCCAGGCTAAGCTTGCCACAAAGAGCAGGGCCTGCCACAATTTGGGAGTTACCTGTCTGCCAGCATTTCACAGGATTGTGGGCTGGCAGCTTAGATAGGTGGGCCAGGCCTGGCACTCTCTGGACATGAGAGCAGTGAAGGGAGACACTGAGGAGAGGTTTTGGATCTAGATTTAGGTGACAAGGAAGCCCTCACAGACATATCCTATGGGAGAGTGTGGTGCGGTGCTGAGGAACAGGAATCTGTGAGCATGCCTACACATCCCCGCATGGGCAAGCTGCGATATTGGACAGGGGTGTGGCATTCAGAGAGATAGCCTAGCTCCCAGTTCCATGACAACCAAACACCTCAGAGGCACCGGCTGAATGGGAGCTGCAGTCCCTCCCCCCATTCATTACAATACAGAGCATAGACTGAGCCAAGAAACTCATGAGCGGCCGCTGCTCTGTGGCAGGAATGTCACTCTGCTTGAAGTTGCTGAAGACAGAGGGACCCACTATACTCCCTTTGGGATCAGGAGTGCACAGCTGGGGAACATTTTGCCTGCCAGCATTTCAGGGAGATGCATGCTATTGGATCAGATACACGGAATAGGGGGAAGTTACAGAGCTGCTCTCCGGTGGTGAGGGAACTCACGTGGACTGATCCGATGGGTGGACTGATCTGATGGGAAAGTGCAGTAGGGTTCCAGAGAGCAGTGATTTGGAAAGGTGCTTATGCTTTCCCACAGAGAAACTGCACTAGTGGACAAGGAGGTAAACAGCCCAGCCTGGGGCCTTAGTACTCAAGTATTCAGGCCCCTCCTTTGGGAACAAGCTTCTCAGTTTGGAGAGCTTGTCCTGAGCCTCATTCCAGCAGCTTCCCGTAGTGGCTGGAAAAGCAACTGCTGAGCCCTGCCAAGGTTTTACAAAGCCTTTTAGGCTCTGCAGTCTAGCCATGATCTGCTTTGTTTCTTCCCCTTCTCAATGGGAGCTGAGATCAAACAACCTCTAAGGAGCTACAGGGTCCCTCCTAAAGCTTGGGGCACTCATGTGCACCACCTGGGAGGCCAGAGCTTACCATGGACACAAAGGAACATTTCAGAAACTGGCTCTTCCCCACAAATATCAATCAATGACAGGAGAATGCCTCTAAAGCTCAGCATAGTGGTGAATGACTCTAAAGCTCGGCAAACAGGGTGTGGCTGATTTGAACTCATAAGTACCATGTGCCATCTCAAAAATAAAGCTGGGGACCCAACCCGATTCACACTGCTGGGAAAAGTTGAAGACAATAGGTCAGAAGCAACACGAGAGATCCTCAAACCTACTTGAACACCCCATAGGCAACTTGCAACAACACCCCTCTCCCTGCCACTGTCAGGGATCAATCTTCACTGACCCAGAGACAGGACCACAAGTGAGGCATAGTACACCCAAGTCTTGACTGAGAGGACAGATGAGAAGGAATCAGTCAAAGAACTCTGGAAATATGAGAAATCAGAGTGAAAGAACACCCCAAGAAGAAAACAGTAACTCCTTACCAATGGATACCAACAAAAACAAAAATTGAAATGACTGATAAATTCCAAATGTGAATTATAAGGAAGCTCAATGAAATAGAGGAAATGGAAATCCAACACATGGAAACCACAAAAACAATACAGAAAACAAATGAAAAATTGACTAAAGAAATCACATTAGGTATATGCATACACAAAGAGTGCGATGTGCACCATCTGGGGGATGGACACACTTGAAGCTCAGACTTGGGGGGGGGGGAGCAAGGGCAACATACGTAACCTAAACATATGTACCCCCATAATAGGCTGAAATAAAAAAAATTCAAATAGAATGTATGGAAATGAAAAACTCATTCAAGGAAATATAAAACACAGTGGACATATAAAACACAGTGTAAATTTTTAAGAATAAACTAGATCAGACAAAAGAAAGAATCTAAGAGCTTGAAGAAAACATCTTTGAATTAAACAAGTCAGTCAAAATAAGGAATAGAGAGACAAGAGGAATGAACAAAGCCTATAAGAAATATGGTATTATGTAATGAGGCCTGACATAAGAATCATAGGCATCCCTGAAGGTGAAGAAGAAAATGCACAAGGACTGGAAAACCTATTTGAGGGAATAATTGAGGAAAACTTCCTTGGTCTTGCTAGAAATATAGATATCCAGGTACAAGAAGCTCAACAGACTCCTGGGAGATTCATTGCAAGGAGGCAGTCACCACAACACATAGTCATAAGACTGGCCAAAGTTAACATGAAGGAGGAACTCCTGTGAGCCATAAGGTGAAAATATTAGATAACTTACAAAGGAAAACCCATCAGGCTAACTGCAGGATTCTCAACTGAGACATTATAATCCAGAAAGCACTGAGTTCCCCTTCTGAATCTTCTCAAACAAAATAGTGCCTACCCTAGAATTTTGCATCCTGCAAAACTGAGTTTATTGTATGAAGGATAAATACTTTCTCAGACAAGCAAACACTGAGGAGACTTGTCAAGATCAGATGTGCCCTACAGGAAGTACTCAGATCTGCATTATACATTTATCAGCACAATAGACACTCACCAGTGTAAAATCACTCAAAAGGTAAAGCTTAGAGCCCATATATCATAATGGCTTAAGAGGTGAAACAAAAAAATAAGATTCTATCCAATAGGATGAGCATAAATCCACCCAACTTATCAATTATTTCAATAAATGTGAATGGATTGAATTATCCACAAGAGACTTAGGCTGGCTGAATGGATTAAAAAAACACAAGGCAAGTACCTGCTGTCTCCAGGAAAACCATCAAACCTACAAGGGCTCGTTAAGACTGAAGATGAAGGGATGGAAAAAATATTCCATGCAAATGGAAATCAAAAGAAGGCTGGTGTAGCCATTCTCATATCAGATAACACAGACTTCAAATCAATAATAGTAAAGAAAGACAAAGATGATCATTATATAGTGATAAAGGGATTATTATATAATGACGCATTCAACAAGAAGATATAACAATCCTAAATATTTATGCACCTAACACAGGTACACCTAGATCCATACATAATGCAAATCTTGCTAGAGCTGTACGAAGTGATAAACAGCAGAATATTAATAGTCAGGAACTTCACCACCCCACTGACAGAATTGGACAGATCCTCCAAGAACAAATGGGCCTAACAGACATTTACAGAACATTCTACTCAAAAACTACTGAATATTCATTCTTTTCATCAGCACATGGAGCATTCTCTAAAATTGATCACATCTTAGTACGCAAAACATGTCTCGACAAATTCAAAAAATAGAAATTTTACCATGTACCTCCTCAGACCACAATGTAATAAAATTAGAAATCAATTACAACATAAAAACTCAATTCAACACAAACTCATGGAAATTAAACAACCTACTGTTGAACGATTATTGGGTCAAGAAGGAACTTAAGATAGAAATCAAAAGATTGGGCTAGAGGAAAAATGGCAGTGGTGACCTTCAGGCTCACTGTTCCCAGAGAAGGATGTGAAAAACTTGGATGGCTACACACTAGTGGATCACTCCACCACCTCCTCCCCTAAGAACAGGACTGTGAATCTGCAGAGAAACAGTGTGGGACACGCAGCAAAGGGGGAAAAAAAGGTGAACGGGAGAGAAGTTCACAAAGACTGGAGAGTGTGAGAAATACAATAGGGGATACAGTGAAGAATTGGAGAGCTGCATCCGCCTGGCCAGCCAACCCTGCAGGATCTGACCCACTGGAGGATGCCCGGCTACCCCACAGACCTCCACACCCCACTAAGACAGGGAAGCACCTGATGTCAGTGCAAAGTTGTGGCATGGGACAACAGGTTCTCCGGAGAGGAGAAAATAGCAGGAAATATTCTGAAATCCCTGGTGCTCTGTGCTGGGACCACAGTGAGTGGGGAAGGGACTGGTCTGAGTGGTTACTCCCTGTGATCACAACTGCGTGAGGGAGTTTGGAGACAGGAACCTCACCTCTGGTTGGCAGTGGGACCAGAGCACAGGAAGTGAATGCCAAACAGGAAGCTCTTCCCCTGAAAACTTCCAGCAATTTGGCCAGTTCGGGTGGGACAAAAAGAGCAGGACCCTCTGCTAGACAGACTGCGGGATTGTGATGCTCAGAGGTGACAGCTGGCAGCCTGTTGATTCAGCACGCCCAACCATCTTCTGCCAATTCTTGAGTGGTCACCTCTAATGCTAGCTCTCCAGAAGTAGCAGCCTCCATCTATGGAGTCCCCAGCCTGGAGATGCAGCTGCAAGAGGAGGTTTTGGGCAGCACTCTTTCCCAGCCAAGGGACTTTCGTGCCAGATGCAGTGGACTCCACCCTTGGAGGTGGAGAGAAGTGAGAAAAGCTGTTTTCTCTGTGCAGCTGGCATGAATCTTGATCTATGATGGAAAAAAATAAAAAATTCCAGGTTGGCCATTATTCTGTTTTAGAAGGTTGAGGATGGTTCCTGAGTTACTTCTGGCTTGAAAGATTTCAGTTGCGAATTCTACAGTTAGTCTGACAGATTTTCTTTCATAGATTATCTGATGTTTTTGTCTTACTGCTTGAAAAATTGCCTCTTTTGTGGCTTCCGCAAGTGTCAGGTCAAGCAATCATAGAAGCACAGACACCCAGGCTTATATGCACCAGCTGTGAACTATCTTGCCCTCTGTCTCAACCTTAAGGGGGATCAGGGTCCAAGCAACCCGTGGGAGTGGCAAATCCACTCCCAAAGATTGGGACATTTGTATAACCCACCTGGGGGACCAAAGCCTACCACAGAGACATCAGATTACCTCATTAACTGGTTCCTCCATGCAAGCTACAATCAATGACAGAGAGTGTAACCCAATAGCTTAACACAATGCCTTCCATTTCCAGCTATTAGAAGGCAGTGAAGTCGTACTCACATGGGCAATCCACCAATTTGGAGCTTAAGCTGCAGGACAAACTCACTAGTCTCCATTGGCAAGAGGTGAAGACAACAGGTTAGAGGTAACCTAACTTGCTAAAACACCCCTGAAGAAACACAGGACCAGTGCACCTCTCCCCAGCATTGTCAAGGAATGATCATTGGGGACCTCAAAATATGGCGACAAACCAGCCATAGCACCCCCAGTTCAGGACCGAGAAGCCTGATGAGGAAGAATCAATGAAAGAATGCAGGGAACATGAAAGATCAGAGAGAAAAGTCACCTCCAAAGAAATCATTATCCTCAATAACAAATACCAACTTAAAATGACTAAAATGATACAGGAAGAATTCCAAATATGGATTGTAAGAAAACTCAATGGAATTGAAGAGAAAATAGAAACCAACACAAAGAAGCCACAAGAACAATGCAGGAAATGAATGAAAAATTCTCTAAAGAAATTGAAGTATTATTAAAGAACAAAACAAAAATTCTGGAAATGAAAGAGGCATTTAAGGAACTATAAAACACAGTAGAAAGCCTTCAAAATAGGGTGGAACATGCAGAGGAAAGAATATCAGAGCTTGAAGATAATGCCTATGTGTTAAACAAATCAGATGAAGAAAAAGAACACAGAAACAAGATACATGAAGAAAACATACAACAAAGGTGGGATTATATAAAGAAATCAAACATAAAAATTATAGACATCCCAGAAAGAGAATAAAAAATATACAAGGGCTGAAAAATCTATTTCTTGGTATAATGGAGGAAAATGTACCTGGCCTGGCCAGAAATCTAGATATCCAGGTACAAGAAGCACACAAAACCCCTGGGAGACTCAATGTGAAAAGGGAATCACCCTGTCACATAGTTATTAGGCTGGCCAAAATAACACAAAAGAGGCAATTTTTCAAGCAGTAATACAAAAACAGCAGATAACCTATGAGAGAAAATCTATCAGACTAACTGCAGACTTCTCATCTGAAACCTTACAAGCCAGAAGTAACTCAGGAACCATCTTCAACCTTCTAAAATAGAATAATGGCCAACCTGGAATTATTTATATGGCAAAACTAAGCTTGATCTATGATGGAAAAATAAAGACTTTCCCAGTCAAACACTCACTGATGTAATTTTCAAAGACCAGATCTGCCCTGCAGGAAATACTCAAACCTGTATTATACACTGAACAGTGCAACAGACATCCACCAAAGTAAAATAACTCAAGAGTTAATGTCCAGAACCTTGATTCCACAATGGCTTGAGAGGTAAAACAAAACAATAAGAATTTATCCAACAGTGTGAACAGAAATCTACCCCAAATATCAATTCTCTCAATAAATGTGAATGGCTTGAATTACCCACAGAAGAGACATAGGCTGGCTGAATGGAGAAAAAAACATAAGCCAAGCATCTGCTGTATCAAGGAAATGCATCTTACTCACAAGGATGAATTTGGACTCAAGGTAAAGGGATGGAAAATAAATTTCCATGCAGATGGAAACCAAAAGAAAGATGGGATAGCCACTCTTATATCAGATAACATAAACTTTAAAGCAATGAAAGAAAGACAAAGATGGACACTCTATAGTCAAGGAAGGAAAAATCAAAATAGAAGACTTAACAATCCTCAGTATTTATGAACCCATCACAGGAGTTCCCAGATACATAAAGGAAATCCTGATTGATCTAAACAACATGATAAACATCAATGCCATAATAGCTGGGGATTTCAAGACATCACTGACAGAACTTCACAGATCATCCAAGTAGAAAATGAGCAAAGAACAGTGGACTTAAACAGAACTCTAGAAAAAATGGGCCTAACAAACATCTACAGAACACTTCATCCAAACAACACTGAATATTCTTTCTCATCATCAGGTCATGGAACGTTCTCTAAAATTGATCACATCCTAAGCCACAAAACAGATCTCAACAACTTAAAAAATATAAATTATACCATGTATCTTCTCAGACCACAGTGGAATAAAATTTGAAGTAAATACCAACAGAAACACTCATCTCTACACAAAGTCATGGAAATTAAACAATCTGTTCCTGAATGACTATTGGATCAAGGAGGAGATCTAGATGGAAATCAAAAGATTCTTCAAACTAAATGATATTGGCAGAGATAAAACCTAGAGAAGCTTGAAACCCAGTGGAGAGAGAAGGTGGGAGTTTCGTTTCTCCTTCCCTCAAACCTGTGGTAGTCAGTGGGCTTCTGATATGCTGGAGAGCTTTTCTACCCTCATGAGTCCGGAAGCTGCTGCCACCACTGAACGGGGAGCTTTTTGAAAATAATTCATCAGACTGCCAGTCCCCTTGAGGTCACTCCCCATCACCATGTACTGGAGCCAAGAAGGTGGGTACCATACTGCTTTTCCACCCATAGTGTGCCTATATTCACCCAAGGGAGCTCCAGCCTTTCAGTTTTCACATCACCCGTTCCCACACAAACAGTTCCCTATTCCTCTCCAGATTGCAGTGGGTCCTTGGGGTCTGTGTGATCCCAAATCTTGGACATTCGGGGAAGTCTTCCTTCTAGGGAGAGGAACCAGGAGGGCTAGAGTGCTCGTTCTCCTTAATTCAGATTCTTCCCTATGCTACTGCTGCCAAAAGGGACGATTGAGTTGAGGATTTTAGAAGTGGCTGTTTGCTATCTGTTGGCACACTCACAACACCAAGGAATCCACAGAGAGTGGGGCCCACACCTTTCTCCTTCAGGAACTTCAGAGGACCTAGGGGTGGTTGGATTGTGAACTTCCTGCCCACTGACACATCCCAGAGCTGCCTGCTGGAATTCTCCAGTGTAGGGTATATCACGAAGCAGAGGGGAAGTAAGCCTACTTGAGTACTCCACAGGCATCTCAGGACAAGCACCCTACTCTCTGTCATGGTAAGGGATTTATCTTGAGGGTCCAGAGGACAGGCCCACAGGCTGGATCCCATACCTCCAGGACTTGATCATGTTGCTTGAGGGTGTAGAGGAGAGATATGTGAAATAAGACCTGGAAGCAAGGGAGCCCAAAACAAAAACAAATATTATATGACCATCTCAATAGATTCACAAAGAGAATTCAACAAAATCCATTATACTTTCATTATAAAAACCCTTAAAAATATGACATAGAAGGAATATACCTAAAACATTTAAAAGCCATATATAACAACCACACAGCCAACATCGTACTGAATGGGAAAAGTTGAAAACATTCCCCCTAAGAACTGGGCAAGGGTGCCTAGTCTCCACTTCTATTCATTATAGTGCTGGAAGTCCTAGCCAGAGAAATCAGGCAAGGGAAAGAAATAAAAGTTATCCAAATTGGGAACGAGGAGGCAAAATTGTCACTTTTCGCTGATGATATGATCTTATACCTAGAAAATTCTGAAGACAACACCAAGAGATTCCTGAAATTGATAAATAAATCCAACAAAGTCCAAGGTTATAAAATCAATGTACACAAATCAGCAGAAATTTTCAATTGTTGCAATGCGATCCATTGTATGGTTCTATGGTTCTAAAGCCTTTTTTTTTAATTTCAGAAAATTATGGAGGTACAAATGTTTAGGTTACATATATTGTCTTTTCCCCACCTGAGTCAGGGTTTCAAGTATGTCCATCACCCAGACGGTGTGCACCGCACCCATTAGGTATGAATACAATCAATACATTCTTCCCCTTCCCACCTGCCTGACTCTCGATGAATGTTACTGCTATATGTGCATCTAAGTGTTGAGCAATTAATACTGATACTAATTTTAATACTAATTTTAATTTTAATACTAATTTGATGGTGGTGCTCATTTTTCTGTTCTTGTGATACCTCACTTAGTAGAATGGGCTCTAAAATAACACAAGAGGTGCTAGACCACCACTGCTATTTGTAGCTGAGTAGTACTCCATGGTATATATATATACCAGATTTTATTACTCCACTTGTGTATTGATGGGCACTTGGATTGTTTCCACATCTTTGCAATTGCGAATTGTGCTGCTATAAACATTCTAGTGCAGATGTCTTTTTTTGTATTATTATTTCTTTTATTTCAGGTATTATGAGGTTACAAACATTTTGGTTACACTTTATGTCTTTGCTTCACCCAAGTGAGGGTTAAAGGCATGCTCTTCCTCCCTACAATGCTCCCCGTGTCCTTTAGTTGCAGATTTACCCCCCAATTGCCCTAATCCCTGGAGAGTATTACTGCCATGTGAGCACCCTAGTGTTGATCAGTTAGTACCAATTTGATGGCTAGTACAAGTGGAGCCCATTATTTGGATCTTGTGGTGTCTCACTTTGGATAATGGGCTTAAGTTTAATCCAGGGATGTATAAGAGGGTCTAGATCACTGTCGTTTCTTATGATTGAGTAATATTCCATTGTATACATATACCAAATTTTAATAATCCACTCATGAATTGATGGGCATTTGGGTGCAGACGTCTTTATCATAGCATGTTTTTTGCTCTCTTGGGTAGATGCCTAATAGTGCTATTGCTGGATCGAATGATATTTCTATTTTTAGCTCTTTGAGGTATCTCCAGATTCTTTTTCACAGAAGTTGCACTAATTTGCAGTCCCACCAGCAGTGTAAGAGTGTTCCTGTCTCTCCACATCCTCACCAGCATTTGTTGCTTTGGGATTTTTTTAAAGAGGCCAGTCTAACTGGGGTTAGGTGATATCTTCATTGTGGTTTTAATTTGCATTTCTCTAATGATTGCAGATGTTGAGCATTTTTTTATATGTTTGCTAGCCATTATTCTGTCTTCTTTTGAAAAGTTTCTGTTCATTTCCTTTGCCCATTTGTTGATGGGGTTGTTTGATTTTTTCTTGTTGATTTTTTTGAGTTCTAGATAGATTATGGTTATCAGCCCTTTACCAGACGTGTAGAGAGCAAATATTTTCTCCCATTCTGTGAGCTGTTTATTTGCTCTAATGATAGTTTCCTTGGAAGTGTAAAAGCTTTTTAATTTGATCAGATCTCATTTATTTATTTTTGTTGCTGTGGTGATTGCTTTGGGGTTCTTCTTCAAGAATTCCTTGCCTAGGCCAATGTCTGAAAGGATCTTCCCAACATCTTCTTTTAGAATTCTTAAGATTTTATGCCTTAGGTTTAAATCAGCTTTCCATCTTGAATTGATTTTTGTGAGAGGTGAGAGGTGGGGATTCAGTTTCATTCTTCTGCATGTAGCTATCCAGTTTTCCCAGCACCATTTATTGAAAAGAGATTCTTTTCCCCAGTGTATATTTTTGTCACCTCTGTCAAAGATTAGACTATCATATGCAGATGGTTTCATCTCTGGATTCTCAGTCCTGTTCAGAGGTAAATGTCTCTGTTCTTGTGCCAGTACCCTTCAGTTTTAGTTACTATAGCCTGCTAGTACAGCTTGAAGTCCGGTGGACTGATACCTCCCAGTTTGTTCTTTTCACTTAAGATTGCTTTGGCTATATGAGGTCTTTTCTGGTTCCATACAAAGTGTAGAATTATTTTTTCCAGATCTGTGAAGAATGATGATAGGATTTTGATAGGGATTGCATTAATTCTGTAGATCACTTTAGGTAGTATGGACATTTTAATGATATTGATTCTACCAATTCATGAGCAAGGTAGGTTTTTCCATCTGTTTACATCTTCTACAATTTTTTTTTTAGTGTTTCATAGTTCTCTGTGTATAAGTCTCTCACATCGTTCATTAAATGTATTCCTAGATATTTAATTTTCTTTGAGGCTATTGTAAAAGGTATTGCATTTTTATTTGAATTTCAGCTTGACTGCTATTGGCGTATATGAATGCCACATATTTGTGTGTATTGATTTTGTATCCTGAGACTTTGTTGAATTCATTTATTAATTCTAGGTGTCTCTTGGATGAATCCTTGGGGTTCTCTAGATATAATATCATATTATTAGCAAAGAGCGAGAGTTTGATCTCATCTGTCCCCATCTGGACACTCTTAATACCCCTCTCTTGCCTAATTGCTATGGTGAGGATTTTGAGCACGATCTTGAATAGAAGTGGAGATAGAGGGCAGCCTTGTCTAGTTCCGGTTCTAAGTGGGAATGGTTTCAGTTTTTCCCCATTCAATATGATATTGGAAGTGGGTTTGTCATAAATGGATTTGATAATTTTAAGAAATATGTCTATTTTCATGAGAGTTTTGTCATAAAGCTGTGTTGGACTTTGTCAAATGCTTTTTCTGAATCTATTGAAAGAATCATATGGTCTTTGTTCTTGCTTTTATTTATGTGTTGAATTACATTTATAGATTTGCATATGTTGAACCAGCCTTGCATCCCTGGAATAAAGCCCACCTGGTCATGGTGAATTAGTTTTTTGATGTGCTGCTGAATTCTATTTGCTAAAATTTTGTTGAGGATTTTTGCATGTATATTCATAAGGGATATTGGTCTGAAGTTTTCTTTTTTGTGTGTGTGTGCTTTCCTGGCCTTGGTATCAAGATGATATTCACTTTGTAGAATGAGTTAGGAAGGATACCATCTTTCTCAATATTGTGGACCAATTTCTGTAGTATAGGTACAAGTTCTTCTTTGAATGTTTGGTGAAATTCTGGAGTATAGTCATCTGGTCCCAGACTTTTACGTTTTGGGAGGTTTTTGATTGCTGCTTCAATTTCTGAGCTTGTGATTGGTCTATTCAGATATTCTGTTACCTCCTGGGTAAACTTAGGGAGGTTGTATGTGTCCAGGAATTTGTCCATTTCCTCCTCGTTATATAGTTTTTGGGCATATAGGTTTTTACAGTAATCGAAAGTAATGTTTTTTATTTCCGTGGTGTCTGTTGTGACCTATCCTTTTTCATTTTTGATTGAGTTTATTAGAGACCTTTCCCTTTGGATTCTAGTCAATATAGCAAGAGGGGTGTTGATTTTGTTTATCTTTTTGAAAAACCAGCTTTTGGTTTTGTTGATCTTCCATATAGTTCTCTTGTTCTCAATTTCGTTTAGTTCTGCTTTGACCTTAGTTATTTCTTTTCTTCTATTAGGAGTGGGATTGGTTTGCATTTCCTTTTCCAATTACTTGATTCTATTTATTAGGTTTTTGATTTTTAAACTTTCTGTTTTACGGATATGAGCTTTTATTGCTATTAGTTTTCCTCTCAGGAATGTTTTTTCTGTGTCCCATAGGTTTTGATAGCTTGTTTCTCCGTTATCATTTAGTTCAAAGAAGTTCTTGATTTCCCTTTGTATTTTCTCCGTGATCCAATAGTTAGTCAACAATATATTGTTTGATTTCCACGACTTTGTGAGGTGGCTAGTATTTCTGTTGGAACTGAACTCTAATTTTATATCACTTATGGTCCGAGAAAGTACACAGCATAATTTCTATATTTTTGAATTTGTTGAGGTCTTATTTGTGGCCTAGTATGTGATCAATTTTGGAGAAAGTTCCGTGGTCTGATGAGAAGAATGTAAATTAGGCTTTATTTGGGTGGAATGTTCTGTAGAGGTCTGTTAGACCCTTTTGTTGTAGAGTTCTGTTTAAGTCCATTATTTCTTTGCTTATTTTCTGTTTGGAAGATCAATCCAGTTCATTCAGTGGAGTGTTGAAATCCCCTGTTACTATGGTATTATTTTTTATCATGCTATTTAGATCATACAAGGTTTGCTTTATGTAATTGGGTGCTCATGTATTGGGTGCATAGATATTAAGACTTGTTAACTCTTCTTGTTGGATCTTCCCTTTCACCATTATACAGCGGCCATCTTTGTCCTTTTTTACTTTTGCTATTTTAAAGCTTATGTTATCTGAAAATAGTATAGCTACCCCTGCTTTCTTTTGACTTCCATTTGCCTGGATGATAGATTTCCATCCCTTGACCTTTAGTCTGAAGGCATCTTTGTGGATTAGATACGTTTCCTGTAGACAGCAGATACTAGGCTTGTGGATTTTTATCCACTCTGCCAGTCTGTTTCTCTTCAGAGTACAGTTCAGGCCATTCACATTTATTGAGAGGATTGAGATTTGTGGTAGATTTCCATTCATATTCTTGGGTGAAATCCTGTTGTTTTATTTTGCTCCTTGATCCATCGTGAAGTCCACATTCTAGGCTTTAACTCTTTAATGGTTTTACTTTGAAGAGAGTCTATTATGCTGTTCGGTGTGTAATGCAGGTCTGAGGACTTCCTGTATGGCTGGTCTCGTCTTTGCAAAATCTATCAGTGATTGCTTATCTGGGAAGGACTTTATTACTCCCTCATAGATGAAACTTAATTTTGCTAGACAAAGAATTCTGAGTTGGCATTATTCTGTTTTAGTAGATCAAGGATAGGGACCCAGTCTCTTCTGGCTTGTAAGTTTTCAGTTGAGAAATCAGCAGTTAGTCTGATCAGCTTTCCTGTATAGTTTATTTGTTGCTTTCATCTCACTGCTCAAAGAATTGCTTCTTTCGTGTTTACTTTGGTCAGTCTAATAACTACGTAATGTGGTGATTGCCTTTTCACATTGAGTCTCCCAGGAGTTTTGTGTGCTTCTTGTATCTGGATATCAAGATTTCTGGCCAGGCCTGGTATATTTTCCTCCAGTATTTCATGAAATAAGTTTTCCATCCCTTGAGCATCTTCTTCTTCTCCCTCTGGAAGACCTATGATTCTAAGATTCTGTTTATTTACATAATCCCACATTTCTTGTAAGTTTTGGTCTTGTCTCTTGTTTCTGAGGTCTTTTTCTTCATCTGATTTGTTCAGCACATAGACATTATTTTCAAGCTCTGAGATTCCTTCCTTTGCATGATCCATTCTGTTCTTGAGGCTTTCCACTGTGTTTTGAAGTCCCTTGAATTCCTCCTTCATTGAAAAGATTTCTGTTTGGTTTTTCCATAGTATTTGAATTTCTTTGGAGAATTTTTCATTCATTTCCTAGATTGTTCTTGTGATTTCTTTATGTTGGGATTCTATTTATCTTAAATTCCATTGAGCTTCCTTACAATCCATAATTGTAATTCTTCCTCTGTCAGTTTAATCATATCATGTACATTTGTATCAATTGATGGAGATCGAATATTTTCTTTCAGAGGTGTCTTTTCTCTCTGATCTTTCATGTTTCCTGTGTTCTTTTACTGATTCTTTCTCATCAGGATACTTTGTCAAGGACTGGGGGTGCTGGGACTGGTTTATGAATTTAATTTTTGGACTCCAGAGGAATGTTCCTTGGCAGAGCTGAGGTGATGTGCTCTCGTCCTGTGTTGTCTTAGTGGTGTTTTAGCCTGTTGGGTTATCTCTGGCCCATTGTCTTCACCTTCTGCTTATGGACAATAATGACTTTCTTTCCCTTGCTCAGATTCGCAGCAGTTGGGTCACTTTTGTGTATATGACTCTGCTATCAACCACTTGGTTGAGGTGGAAGGGGCTGAGTTGAGCTATGAGATTACTCTATCTTTTGTTGCTTGAATTTTGCATGGAAGAGTCAGTTATTAAGGTATTCCAGTATTTTTGTATTGAGCTCTAAACCCCCA
>CAUYSK010045957.1:0-18032 GCA_963575035.1 Avahi laniger
CCTATTTATAACACAGACTTTTTTATTCTGCCACTAGTGTATAAAGTATTATTACAAGATATACAAAAATGTAAGTCATAGCTTCTGCCATCAAATATTATCCTAGTGATTGTCCAACGTGGGCACATCCAGAAACAGCCAGTTAATATCGCAGGACCAAGTTTCAGCTATGTATGTCATCAACCAGCAGTTTCAATGGCAGCAGTTTCCTTTTGCTCTATATATATGTACATAAAATGCTTCAGATAAGACTTTGTCCAAAGAGTTTTGTTTTTTTTTTTTTTTTTGAGACAGAGTCTCACTGTGTTGCCTGGGCTAGAGTGCCGTGGCATCAGCCTAGCTCACAGCAACCTCAAACTCCTGGGCTCAAGCAATCCTACTGTCTCAGCCTCCCAAGTAGCTGGGACTACAGGCATGAGCCACCATGCCCGGCTAATTTTTTCTATATACATTTTTAGCTGTCCAATTATTTTCTTTCTATTTTTGGTAGAGACGGGGTCTTGCTCTTGCGCAGGCTGGTCTCGAACTCCTGAGCTCAGAACAATCCACCTGCCTCGGCCTCCCAGAGTGCTAGGATTACAGGCGTGAGCCACCACGCCCAGCCCAGTTGGAATGTTTTATCCCATCAGTAGATGAGAGAAATTGGAAGTGTAGGATTAATAGGAAGATTTTTGTAGGGAAAGGGATTCGAACTATGTTGTTTAAGTAGGTTTTCTGAACATGCGACAGCTCAAGAACTGGGAAACGAATATAATACCTGGAAAATATTTTCAGATCTTCTGTTGAGTGGGAAGCTAAAGGATCTCAAAGCCAAAACTTCAGTTTTTTGGGGAAAAGTCCTCTCTAAATTCTTCTTATTCTGATTGTCTCTTTTTTTCACCTTTCCTACTTTCTAAGTCTCCAACACTGACACCCAGGAAATAATATTTCTCCAAGACCTCATAAGGGCAAAAAACCTAGCCCTTTAAAATTATACTGCCTTTTGTTTTGGTAAAGGAAGTCTTATTACAGCTTGGGAATCTTTGGGCTAATTCAGACTGCTTTACTCCTTCTTATAAACAAGCTAAAACTCACTTTCATGATTTTTAATTCATATTGAATATTTACAACTTTTCCTTAAATACCAAATGATTAATTGCCAATAAATGAGATCATTTAAACATGTTTCAATGTTTTAAAATCCCATTTTTAAAAAGAAATTAAGCTTGTCCTTAAGACTTGGTTTCACTAATGAATTCAGTTAATGTAGTGAGGCAAGTCACCAGCTCATAAACCCTGCAATATTCCAGAATATAATCCATGCCTTATAAATATACTATTGCCTATATTTCTTCCTGATGAATATTGCTATACTACTTCAAAAATGCATTTATTTCTTTGGCCACCTTTAAAATTAAAATAACCAAACACACAAACTCCGACAGATAGGGAGAAAATTTTATTGCTTTTCTCAAAATTATTGTTGTTGAAAACCTTAATAATTAAGAAAAAATTTTAAAAACATAGATGTATAAACTTGACATGGAAAGGTATTGATGATGTACTGTAGAAAATACATAGTGTATGATCCAAATTTTGTACCAAATATTAGTTTTCCCTGGGTTATAGTATTTTTACGGGAAATCTTAAATATCTTAAATATCTTTTTAATTTTTTACAGTGTGCAAATTTTAAATCAGAAAAAAATAGTATATTCAGATTCCTAAAGGATGCTAGGCACGTTTTGAAAGGCACTGCCATATCTGACATACTCCAAATACTGAGAAAAGGAGACGGTTCCTGTAGGAGCCACTGTCTTAGTGTTTGTCCAAGTCTGGGTTTGTGCCCAGGTTCTGCCGACAGTCTTTGAAAGATTATTGATTAGGAATTTCCTCCTCTTCTGTGTTCCACACATAACTTGTGTGAACTGTGTTCCACACATAACTCTCTGCATGTGCTTTTTGGTAGTTTTTCTCTAGCTCTGACATCCCTAAACTTTGGTTTTTAATGTGTTTGGACAAACATTTTAGTTCCTGGTGAAGTTGGTTTTCCTACTTGTACTGTCTCTGCAGATTCCATCTTTTTGTTCATCTGCACTGAAATTATATTCTAATTGCAAAATAATTTCCCAGTTTTTTGTCGTATTTTTAAAAAACATTTATCCCAAGACCACACTCTTGTCTGTTAGAATTACGGAGCAGCCTCCACAGGTGTTTCTTCTTTTCTTTCTCCAAGAACTTGTACCACTTTCTTATGTCCTGAATTCAGAATCAGCCCTGTCTCCTTCTTCCACATACAGAATGTGTTTGTTCTTATTAGCGAGCTTCTGTGCTGTATCTTTAATTCTTTATGCATACTATGCAGCAGCTCCTGACTCTCCTCCTGTACTGTTGGCAGCCTCCTTGGGGGATGCTTAGGAAGACTTGCATTCCCAGGTGGGCAACAGGGCACACAGAGGTGTCTGCTCCTGCTGACAGAATGGTTCCAGTGGTTCCTGACGTTCTTCACCCTGGGGTCCCTCATCATTTAAATGAAGAAAATGAGGTCTGGCAACTCAGCCATCTTATCCTGAGATGGAAAGTTCCCCAGACTCATGGCAAGAGAAAGAGTAAAGGGTTTTTGTCCTGTGCCACGGTCAGGAGACGTAGTTGGCAAAGATCATGCCTATCCCTGTGGGTCACTACACTGGTGCAATGTTCTTTCTAGAGACCCTCATCCACAACCCTTTGTCCTTATGGCCTCTGGTCTGAAATTCATTAATTATAATTCTCAAAAGGAATTTCTTAGGCATAGATTTGAGTTTCAGTACCTAAAAATCTACACGTGTGACTACAGACAAATCATTTTACTTGTGGTCTGTTTCCCCATCTATTCTTCCTTCAGACTCAGTGTGCTATTAATAGTATGCATTTATTTCAGTATGGTACAGAATGCTCTGATTCCCTTTGTAAACAGTGCAGGACAGGATTTCCCTCATGTTGTCCATGTGAGGTACGAACACAATTATGAATATAGTATCTTTCCAGATGGTTTAGTTTATTTTAATTTCCTTTTCTGGTTGTTCTAAAATGGGGGAGTTCCTCGTAGACAGCTTAACACTAAAGTAATAATACCTAATATTTTCAGTAGAGCTTTATAGTTTACGAGGCCCATCTCATCACTTAATAAATGATGACTTTACTTACTCATCACCCTCTTGCTCCTTTTTATAAAACAAAGTAGAAGCCAGTAACCTTCTCAAGCAACTTTTCCTCCATGGAAATTTGGGATTTTCCTATCCAACAATAGTATGGTAGGGGCCCTACTATCCTCCTTTGGGCTTTCTTGGCCCAGTTTTAATAAAAATTTATTACCAAGTACTTTGAAAATCCAAGTTATCACTAAATTTTAATTCATTCTTCAAGAAAATCTCATTAACTTGATATTGGCTAATTTAATTTAATGTCTTCAAAGAAATTTCTCTTCACCAGATGATTAGGTGAGTTTGCCTGTATAATAAGCATAGTTAACGCACAATGTAAAACTATTATGAGATTTGAACTGAAAATTTGGTTCAAAGATTTTAAGAATTGATTTCTCTTAAAATAAGCCTAAAAGATCATCTACCACATGGAAAATTTAAAAATGTATGAGGGAATGGTATTGAGGTTGAAATAAAAAATGTATACATACAAAAAATTCTTTGACCACCATCTTAACAAGTACACAGTAAAGCTCTATATTTTTAAATTAAAAAAATAATTTTTTTTCTAAAATTTCAGATTAAAAGATTCTTATGGGAATTATCTTAAAATTATGTCACTTATTGGATATTTTAAATAAAAACTGACTATTTGACTAAATTTATTTCCACAAATATTTAAGGTTTTTAGAGATTTTTAATAACTCCCTGGTTATTAGTGTCATTTAAAAGGCAATGTCATTACATCGGCATAGGACAAATTATTTTATAATGAAGTACAATGAATTGGCCTAATCTCTCTATGGGGACTTTTCAGGTATTGAAAATCGCATTAAATAAGTACCTGGAACTTAGAAACTGGTTTTTAATATAGGTTTTTTTTTTAACCTAACCAGTAGTAAAATAATTTAGACATCAGCTAAGTATTTAAAATTCATGCATGGTTTAGTCTTCAACTTAATACAACCTATAATGACTACTTACCAAGTTTCTAGTTCTGTCAATATTACTGAGTTTTCCAGATACTACACTATAAGTGTTTCCAATAGGTTTTTCAGCAGGAAGAGGAGGTGGGCCTTGTGGATCCTCATGTAAACCTGGAAAAAAATAGAATTCATGAATAATTTCTAGTCTTTGGAATTCCAAAGAATAAAATGATTACTGCTTGGTTCCTTGGAAAAGTGGCTATCATAAAAGATTCATACAAAGAATATATAATTAAGGCAGATGAGAAAGAGCTCCTATCAAACCTCAGAAAATTGATGTGTTAATTGACATCAGTTAATTTTATTCTATGTTTTGTAGAGAGTGAAAATAATACTAAATAAACACAATAGTAACCAGCATTTGCTAAGAACCTTCTATGTGCTAGGCATTAAGTTAGGCACTATATTTACATACATTTCCAGAACCAACTTCGACATGTTAGATTTGTCCAGTCCACTAAGCTAGTAGCCACATATGGCAATTTAAACTTAAATCTTAATTAATTAAAATTAAATTAAATTAAAATTTCAATTCCTCAGTTACACTGGCCATATTTCATGTACTCAATATCCACCTGTGGCTAGTGGCTACCAGCACAGAGTTGGAACATTTCTATCTTTGCAGAAAAGTTCTACTGGACAGTACTACACTAGATAATATCCTACCTAGTTTACATATGAAGAAACTTATTATGAAAATAAATAAGCTATCCAAGATCTTAGAGCTTGTAATTGTCAGATCCAGGGTTTGGAACCCGAAAGCCTGTGTTCATTCTAATAAAGAATGCTGCTTCTTGGCCAGGTGTGGTGGCTCACACCTGTAATCTTAGCACTCTGGGAGGTTGAGGTGGAATTGCTTTAGGTCAGGAGTTTGAGACCAGCCTGAGCAAGAGCGAGACCTCAACTCTACCAAAAATAGAAAAAATTAGTTGGGCGTGGTGGCACATGCCTATAGTCCTAGCTATTCAGGAGGCTGAGGCAGGAGGATGGCTTGAGCCCAGGAGTTTGAGGTTGCAGTGAATTACGATGACATCACTAACTTCTATCCAGGGCAACAGAGTAAGACTTGTCTTTAAAAAAAAAAAAAAAAAAAGAATGCTGCTTCTTAACAGGTGGTGTATCCCACCCAAAAATAATTAAATGTGTTTTCTAATTCATTAGCTCCAGATTAGTGAATTACCCTCAATTAAACAAACAACACCTTTACATCTAAACCACATTTTTATCTCTGTGATAGTGTACCCAACTTATTTTAAAAAGAAGAAAACAAAGATGACCAGATTTAATTAGTAAATTTGTGTGCAAAAAATACGTGGAGAGAGGATGATTGTAGTATACTGAAGGAGGCTAAAGCCGCCTTTCGCACTGTTCGGTTTAGGCATTGAAAAAAGACGGGAATTTTTTTTTTCAAATGAACATCCTCTACTTCCATTTCACATGAAAAACTTAACAAGAGGATGATTTTTCAGGTTTCTGTTTTATCCGCAGACAGGCAAACACTCTCAAAGGGAGGAAAATATCCAGGCCAGCTATTAGGAAAACAATGATTTAGAGACAGGCAAGCTTTCTTAGTGAGAGGCAGGGCTGCTCTGGGAATTAAGACATACACAAGCACATCCAACTCAGTCACCATCTTGAAGACTTTCTCTGTGCTGCAGTTTCCTTATTCTTACAAGGAAATAATGAATCATTTAGGATATAATATTGTCGTGACAAATATTTAAGGGTACAAAGTAGTAATATGAAAGCAGACAGGAAATAGCTTACTGGCAGGAAGGGAGATAGGGAGTATCTGGTGTGGGTGTGTATGGGATGATGGGATATGTAGGTAGGAGATTTCCAATTTTAAATAATATAGTCAGGGAAGGTGCATTTGAGCATTTGAGAGAGGGAGCCACAAAGACATCTGGGAAAAGGACAATCTAGTCAGAAGAAACAGGTCCTGAGGGAAAATGAGCAGACAGGTTCAAAGAAGACCAAGAGTTTTTGCACCACAAAGCTATTCCTTTCTTCCCTGGTCCATTCCAAGTTCTTCTGATACCAAAAGTCTCATTTTTTTTCCTCCACAACATATATGCATTGCTTAATAATTGTAATAATAAAATTCTGGGGAACTGTTTTTCTTTGAGACAGTCTTGCTGTGTCGCCCTGGGTAGAGTGCAGTGGCATCATCACAGCTCAGTGCAACCTCAAACTCCTGGGCTCAAACGATCCGCCTGCCTCAGCCTCCCGATTAGCTGGGACTATTGGCATGCATCACCATGCCCAGCTAATTTTTTCTATTTTTGGTAGAGGCGGGGTCTCGCTCTTGCTCAGGCTGGTCTGGAACTCCTGACCAAGCAAGTCTCCCTCAAGCAATTCTCCCGTCTCAGCCTCCCAGAGTGCAAGGATTACAGGCATGAACCACCGCTCTGGAGAACTGATTTTTCATATAAATAGAAATAACTCTCTAGAAATCATTTTGTCACTTCAGTTCTCTCATGCCTAGCAGTACAGAATTCAACTTTCTAACAGTTCCTGGAGATTTTTCAGGATAATAAAGGTGCTTCCTCAGCAAGCCTTTTCAGGATTTCAGAGTTATTAATCCAGTTTACAGGTGTGCATAAAAAGTAAACATAGCAGGCCTAAAACTGCATATCCTTAGAAAGTCCTGCTTACAAGATTGGTCCTTGGTTGGCATCTGGGAACTTGGACTTTGGGGTGGTTCCCATCATTCCCAGAACTGATAAAATAGAAGAATACAGTTTATGCTGAACACCTGCTTTCCTTCTGGGAATTTGGAATTCAAAATTTCTAGGAGTTCCTATGTGACCAGCCCCCAGTAAAAACCCTAGGCATGGAGTCTCTAATGAGCTTCCCTGGTTCACATTTCACACGTGTTATCACAACTCATTGCTGTAAGAATGAAGTATATTCTATACGACTCCATCAGCAGAAGACTCTTGGAAGTTTTCACCTGGTTTCCTCCAGACTTCGCCCCATTTGCCTTTTCCCTTTGCTGAATTTGCCTCATATACTTTTGTTGTAATAAATAATAGCCATGAATATAAATATATGTTGAGTCCTGTGGATCCTCCCAGAGAATCATCAAACCTGGAGGTGCTCTATGGGAACACTGACACAACAGAAAAATAAATTTAAATATTTGTATTACTAAATTTGTGTAAACGTTGCATTACTTAAAACCCACATGAGCTCTGGCAATATTTATTGTCATTATATCTCACTATGCCTGTTAAAACCCAGAACAGATTTAACAAAGTAACAGCAAACAGGCAAACAACCCAATGAGCTGTCATTTTACTGATCTGTAGGCTACACAACACCATCAAAAAAAATATGCCACCTGTTCTAACACTAAAATATAAGAAATTAGAACCCACCAGAATTTGGTACCCTTGACTTTTTCTCCTCCTCATTCTTCATAGCAACTCAGTTTAACCTTCTTACTACTTGGCTAAAAGCCATCAATTAATAACAAAAACATCAAGAAGAGACTAAAACCAATCTTATCCTTTTGAGTAGTGCTTTATAGAAAAACCAAACCCCTAAAATAAAGGGTATCCCTGTAGTACAATCCTGGGTGCTATTGGTGAAAGACTGGGACACATTTTACTCTGCTGTTAGGAGAAAAGGAGAATCTTTTGTTTGACAAAGGCAAGAACACACCTGGGCTATGCGTTGCTAGGCATTGCAGGTATAAATGAAATCAAAGGCCCATGGAGAGAGCTGTGTGATCACTCCAGCGAACGCTCTGAACCTATCAAGTATGCATACACACACACACACTTTTGGCCACCCGTTTTAATAATATGGGGCTTAAAATAAATAGTTCTGGCCCTTTTGTCTTCTCCCTTACAATAAATATCAGATTTCTTTTTGAAGTACTTATTAAAGCTCATAAAGAATTTTAATCATTGTACCATTAAAAAAAATCAAGTAAGCAAAAAAATCAAGTAAGGAAGTAAATCAAAATGTAATGTTACACTCATTTAAAAATATTTTTATACAATGTTATATGTTTTTAAAGCTTTTGGGTCCTGCTCTTTATACAATTCACACATAGCCATATTAAGATTATGTTGATTTGAATAACATACTCTTGATAGACATATACACCTTTATTTGCTATTAATTTTGATTACTTTCCCATCAAATCTTTAACAGAGGCACTAACATGGGATACTACAGTTGTTCTGAGTTTTGCAGTCTCCCTCTATTCTCTCTGCCTAAACATAATATTAAAGAAAAATGAAATCCAAATTTACTGTACTAATTCTCAAAGAATTGCAAAAAAAAATTTTTTTTAAGTGTTCTTGACTATGAGTAATAATAAATGTCAGATTACACAAATTTCAAAAGCAGACATTGATAAATTAGTATATATTTCTCTCAGGCTCTTGAAGAAGCAAATAAAGAAGGCAGAGAAGTGCTTACATTTTCCTGGTTTGGCTGGAATTCGAATTACAGTGGGCTTCCTGGTGGGTGCTGGTTGAACTGCTTGTTCTTTTGTTGGTTCTGTTTTTGTGGGGAGCTGAAAGGGATCTAATGAAAAACATAGTTTATTTTGCACATTTTAGTTAACATGGACTCAAACAAAAAACCTCATTCATATTTTAAGAGTCATATTTTTCATGCCCAAGGGAAAACTATTCATAGATAAACAAAATCTCAGTTTGCAGAGACAAAAACAGAGTTGGCCCTCATAAAAGGAAATAACTTAGTGCTCTGTAAATAATTCATACGGCTTTTCTTCTCTCTGATGAGAGAGATCCACGATGATTTTGAATTATGTAGAAGCTATCTTTCGGGGCAGAGTAATCATTTCATTAAGTGTCTACCAGAAAATGAGGGGCAATTGAAACGAGGAGACAATCTTTCCTGCATTCTGAAGTCTCCCAGATCCCCCAGAAAGGAAGGACTGTCATCCTCTACACGCTCTGTGCCTGCACCGGAACATTGCTCACAGCGCTCACCAATGGCCGTCATCCCACGCGGTGCCATGCTTAGCAGGGGGAAGGGGCTCAGCAGTCTGGGATTTAGCAGTTTAGTAAAGCTACATTTCAGTAACATGAAAATGAAAAACATTTTAACCCAGAAATAAAATAGGACATGTCTCTTCAAATATTTAATTTTGGGGAAAGGATGTATGCCTCGGAATTTCTCCATCTTAACTGTTTTATTTTAAATGGACAGTGTATGCTTAGGAAAAGTATTTTAAACACAAGCACAACTATAAAACCTTTCACTGAAAGAGTCTTTTTCTTTAATGTAAATGTTCCTTTTAGTGGATTAGAAAAATGACTATAACATTTTTTAAAAGATGGGAAACCTAAAAATAGATTAGCAAAAATAAAATATAATGCTCTATAACAGATATTCTATACAGCACACAAGATCTCTTGAGGCTGCCTTTGCCTTTATTCAACAAGAGGCAGAATGAGTATATGCTGTAATTCTGCATCTGTTCTATGGATCTTGTCTGTAGGGAGATACTCCCTATAAAACTCTGCACCCCATAGCCCCTGTGATGAACAGTATTTACATTCTGCCTGTTATGAGCAGTAGTTCAACAAGTACCTTTTTGCTGACCAGCTCTTTGTAGTATGCTTGAAGAGCTGAGCTAATAAGAAGCCCTTTCAGCAACCTAATACTTCCCCTTCCTTCCATCCAGCTCTCAGGCAATCCTACCACACATATCCTGCCAAAGGCATCACTCTCTCACTAGTCACTCGCTCACATATTTACGTTTATTATGTCTCAGTAACGGGGCTGGGTGAGGAGATATGACGGTAAACTACAATCCTATTTTTAGTTTCTTATCTACCACCTAAGAAAGCTCTCCAGATGGCATACTAGCTAAAATAATAATTATTATGCTAATGAGAAAAAGAGAATTTGATGACCCCTCTATGGAAACCTATCAGCTCACAAGTGATGTGAGCCTTAAGTCCAAAAACCCAACTCAAGATTTTCAAAAGAATAACATCAAACTCAAAATAAAAGGCTACTGTAATAATAATACAATTTTTTTCCACTGTAACCTATGTCCTTTCCCTGCAAAACAAACAAAACTTCTATTTTTAGGTTTAACCAAATTCCTTAATTCCTTATTTTGTTATAGCTCAATTTTTTACTTCAAAGTAATATTTGTTGTAAAATGGGAAACATTAATATATAAAATAGAAAATCTTTTGTAATCTCATCTCTCAAGAATTATTATCTAAAATTTGGTATATTTTTCTATAAATATGGTGTGTTATTTTTATATAGATATTTTGAAAAACAAAACCAGGATTATTTTATATCAATTTCTTTGTAATTTGATTTTTCACTTTTGTTCATTCAATATTGACTGGGTGCCTACTCCACATCAAACACTCTTCTAGATGCTGGGAATACATTAGTGAACAAAGCAAAGAACTCTCGGCCTTCATGGAGCTTACATTCCAGCAGAGAGATGGAGACCATAAACAATAAATATAATAGAAAAGCATTTCATGTGGTATATTTGAAGGTGAGAAGTACTATTGAAAAAGGAAAAGGAAAAAGAAGAGCAAGGTGAGGAACTTCAGTATGGGCAGAAGGGAAGCAGGTTGCAGAATGAAACAGGAGTGTGCTGGGTGAGAGAGGGCAGGGCTCCATTAATGATACTGTTTATCTTTCCAACAACTGCATTGGACGTGTTCTCATAGTTCTTCTGATACTGATTCACTGTGTCCTATCTTTCAAATGGCACTTTTACTTTAACCATGGGTTTTTGGTAACTATAATCTGTTGGTTATTAGTATAAAATTTTAGTTAATGATGTTTTTTGGATGGGTGGGTAGTGAAGGGAGAAGAAAATCTTGAACACGGAATGACTTAAATTGTTTCCCAGCTCAAATCAAATTCTGGGCAAGTGTAACACCTACACACATTCTCTCACACTCCGGCAGTGAGGGCACGCACAGGGGCGGCAGGGAAAGGAGAAAAGAGGCCAATCAGCACCCCTGAAGGGCTGGCCACGGGGTATCCAAAATGTGCTTGCCGTTGGAGGACTGGCCTCAGGAAACCCTGCCCCACATCCTGCACAGACAGTGGGCAGATCTCACCTATCCTGTGAAAGGGTCCGGCTATTTTTTTTTTAACCTGAAGGATTTCAATCAAAGTAGCATAGGTGCAACTTACGAAAAATTCAAACTGTCCTAATTACCCTCTCTTTCTCTCTCTTTTTTCGGTCCTTTATTTTTAATACCATTAGCTGCTCTTTAATAGTTGACACTCAGATCATGTGTAATTATTCTACTATACAAGTCTCTGGGGGGAAAAAATTTCTTTTTCCATACGGTGAGGCAAGGAAGTCTTAGTGTTCCACCACTGCGGGCTGTTTGGCAGGAGTGGTCTGTTTAATGACTTCCCGCAGCTGTGCTCACTGAGTCAGCAGGCTCTGCATCTGCCGCTCTGTCTGCGTGTTGTCCGGCTGTGATCCATGCGGGGCATGCAGATTAGTGGAGAGATAAACAACATCACTTCAATGAGAAGGTGGAGCCAGAGGCCCGTTTTTCATCTTGATGATGTGGAAGTCTAGCTATACAGCATGAAGTTCACTTTTTATGTCTTTTCATGAGAAGGGTATTTTTTCCAACAGAAATGGTAAGTGGGCAACATATAAAGCAAGGATGGCACTTCATGTTTGGGAACTCCAGGCACTGCCAAGTTAGGAAATTGGATCATTAGTAACAGTTAAAATGTTTAAAGTTCATAACCTTTGCCCCAGTAGTCCCATTTTTGGAAATTTATTCTTCAGAAATAAAAGCACTGGTAGGAGTGAAAATGTTTATGGGGGTATTTACAACAGCATTTTATGTAGTGGCAAAAAACAAAAACAAACAAAACACCTGAAATTAAAAACAAAGGAGACAACCTGAATGTCCACCAATAGGGGAAACATTGAATTGACTATGATATACTCTATTATAGAATACTAGGCAGGTAAAAGGAAACAACGAATTAGACCTATTAGCCTGAAGAGAAACGATAAATTTCATTGTTGAATGAAAAAAGCACCCTGCTGAGTAGCAGATATAGCATAATAACAATTTTGGGGGAAAGTCCATGTGTATGGACTATGTATATGTTTGCAAGCTTTGGTTTGTATTAGTTTCACCAAAGGCACAGAAAGCTACAAACTTTGTTCATACTGGTTACTCTGGGGATTTGAATGGACTGGAGGGAGATTAATTTTTTTTTTTTTTTTACTAAAATCTCTGAATTGTCCGACTCATTACAACAAATATATTTTACTTTTGTAACTGAAAAAAAATTCAGTAAAATAAATTCAATCACAAGAAATTTCAAGCTCAAATAACACCTCTGCCAAACAAATCAATACAAAAACCACTTGAAAATCTCTTTATTTGGGATTCTATTTAAAAGGGAAATAATACAGATATATGTTTTTGAATTGATCTTATTTAGACATATTTAGTTCATAATAATTAGCTTCCATTTGTAACCTTGAATATTAATATAACTGTTTAGAAAAATCTTTATTTTATTGTTTTTAAAATTTCTACTCACCACAAGGCTGAGGATCAGTGGGGGAAGCAGTTCTATCTCTGTAGCAAAAAGATAACTCTCCCAGTTTCTTTCAGCCTAGTTATGCTTATATTCAGCTATTTAGGAAAGATTATTCGCTAATTAACTATTTTGTTAAAGGTAATGCTTGCTCATGGTCTGCAATTCGAAAGGGATCAAAAGGTACATGGTTAGAACCAGGTTCCCTCATCCTCTCCTGCCTATCAAGTTCCCTCATAAAAGGCAACCTTTGCTACCAACTTTTTATACATCTTTCTAAACATGTTGCATTTGATATTTAACACAAACAGTAACTAAAATATCACGAATACTATCTTGTACCTTGCATTTTTCACCTAGTAATATTTTGGAGGTTCATCCCTAGTACGAGATGACAGGTCTACCTCCTTTTAATTACCACACTATATTCCATTGTTATGGATGCACCATAAATTTACTTAGCAGTCCACTGAAGTTTATTTCAAATGTTGTATAGTAGAAGTCCTTAATCTGGAGCCCAAAATGGGCCCTGGAAGCTCTGGAAATTGTACCTTGAATTGTGCACACATGAGCTAATGGCTATTTTCAAGGGAGATAAAAGATTCATAGGCTATATCAGATTCTCAGAATTCTGTAATCTAGAAAGGATTAAGAACCTCACTGCCATAATTCTATCACAGACTGTTTGCTCTTGTTTCTATAGAAGAGACACAGAGCATCTCAAGAATAATTTTCTATCCATATCTAAGGAAAGTCAATGGCATTTTTCTCTACTCTTATTTGCAGTGTTTATTCTCTCTTCCTTCTAGCCCCTCAGACTGACACCTGCTGCCAATCAAGCAGGCCTCTTTACACCTATATCCACGTGGTCTTCATTACTGGGTTGGGAAAAACATTGATGATAAAGTAGTTTTCCGCCCATTACCTGTCTCTAATAATATGCTTGTCATCATAATTAGTTTCACCATCCCTGGCTTGCTTTTCTGTCATTTCTTTCCTTTGAGTTCTATTAATACCAGAAATTAACTGCTAAACTATTATTCTGGTCTGTGTAATGGGGCTGACAGCAGAAACATTCTGCTTTTTTTTGACAACTGGGTATGATTTGTAAAGGTGTGAAAAGGAACTGCTAATACTTCTCAGCTCCATTACATTAACCTGGAAGGCATTCTACCCAAGAAATGAATCCAATATTAAATTGCGTGTTTTATGAGTTTTCCTTTAATAATTTTTCTAATCTTTACAATGTTTTCGCAGCTTCAGAATTTTCTGATCTCTATTATCTGAGCTTAATATGGCAACTTCATTTTATGCACACTGTTTTATTAGATTTTCTTTATTTTTAAGAGAAGAGACAGAGAAGGAAAGACATATTTGTGAGTTACTCTTCTTTCTCCTGTGTTCCTCTCCCAGTTTCTGGCTGATGCCTGGATGATTAGGCAAGGTTTCACAAAGAGAAACCTTTATTTACATAAACCTTTATTTCATAAATCATAAACCTTTATTTATAATGACAGTGCTACTGAAATACCATCAAAAGGTCACAAAGCCCTAAGTCAAAAACAAACAAAAATCCCTCCACATGTTGAGGAGTTCAGAGGTGATCCTGAAAGCCTTTGGAGGGTAATAAGTAGGGAAGCAGTAAGGGCCACTGTGCACTCTAGAAAAATCCCTTGGATGATGGGTTTGTTTGAATGGGCTCAATTTAGGAGGCCACTGCGGTAATCTGGGCATAGAGGCCTAAAGTGGGGCAGTACAAGGAGGGGTGGAAATGAGAGGCAGAGTCAACAACTATTCAGAAAGTAACACCAGCAGGAGTTGGTAATTAACTGGATATGAAGCCAGAGAAGAAACAATAATAACTACTATTTAATGGTTGCCATGTTTTAGACAATGATAGGGCTTTTGTGCATAATCACATTTAACCCTTGCAGTAGCCTCAAGGAAGAGTAGTAGTAGTAATGTGTCTTATAGATGAGGAAACCTAGGCACTGTGAGGTTAAATAAATTGCCCAAAGTAACACAGCAATTGTGGTAGGCTCTGTGTGACGTGGTGAGAAAACTCAGGGATGATCTCTGGGTTTCTCAAGGGAAGGCTGGGTGTGTGATGGTGTCACTAGTGAGGTGCAAAATATAGGAGGAGGAACAGGTTTAGAAAGTATATAAAGTATTCAGTTCCGTATAACTCCATAGTCAAGAGCAATGGTTAAAGTCGGATAGGGCAAGCAAATTACACATTTTGCTACAAGACTGCCTCAATAATTAAATGTTGTGCAATAAAGTGATAGAAATCAAGAACCAGAAAAGGCTGAATATGAAGCATGAGACTATGTTCATGTTGAAAGTATATTGTTGACCTTACTTTTTGAAGATGACTATAATTATCTGCTTGATGATACAAAATAAGTTCTCAGCAATTATTAACCAAGTTGCCATCCTCATAGAATCTAGCAGGTGCAATATTTCTTTGGCTTGTACTGTTTCCACACCTTAACAGCTTCTGCTGTTGGATTTATCCATCCCTGACCTTCTCTGAAGCTTGTAACATCAAAAAGTTTATATAAGAAAATGATATTGACAAAGACTTAAAAAGTTTTTAAAGTGTTGCCTGGTTAAGGATTCATGAAAATGTTGGGCAGTAACATGATATAGTGAAAAATAAACTAGACTTAGAATAAAAACACTAAGTTGGATCCTAGCTTGGAAAATTGTTAGTTTTATGACACTAGACAAGTTATCCATTGATCTCTCTCAGCCTCATTTCCTTCATTTGCAAACTGAGGGCAATGATATCTCACAGAGGATTGCTGTAAATATTAAAATAATCTATGTCTAAGTATCTAACAGAGTGTTAGGTACATTGCAGAAGCTCAATATATTCTCATGTTTTTCCTTCCACCCTTTAAGGACAAGAGGCATGTCTCTTAGTTTATATGCTATTGCCAGTTACAATGTTGTGTGCATGATAAATATTTAATAAGTACTGTATGTATTTGTTGTCATTTAAAATGCACCTGTGCAGTGCAGAATTTGGTGTTGGAATCACAGCTCGTACCATTTTGATGCATATTAAACATTTATAAGATGACAGTTAACCTTCTGAAAATACTATTAAGTTCATATGTTCACAAATTCCATCCAAGTAAGTAAACACTAGTAAAAGGAATCTTATCAATGACAAGTAGAGCAGCTTAGTTTGACAAATCAAAGATAAGCTTTACCATAACACCCTCCATCTGAACAGTATGAGGAAAAAACACACTCTGCCTCTTGGGAAATCTAATTGTCCTGATCTTCACAGCACAGTTACAACTATTGAATTTTATTTATAAAACTCTGCATTCCCAAGGGGAGATGTTCTGTGAAGATTACAGAAAAAAATTTTGTAACATGTGGCTGGTTCCTCACTCCTTACATTGCTCTTGTCACAGTCCTCCCCTGGAGCTGGCCCTTCTCCTAGCACTCCCAGCTGGGGCCAGTTCCCCCTGAGGAGCCCTTCTGGGGCCACTGCATGGCTTCCCATCTATGAGAAGTTTCCTCTCCTTCTTTCTAATGCCATGCTCCCCCAACCTCCTTGGATCCTTGTGAAGCCTGAATGTTCACCTGCCAGAGTAAGAGTCAGCTGCACAATCTAGTTTAGTCCGTGGCCCTTGTCTGCTTGCTTCTGGCTCATATAATAGTAATGGATGTGTGTTTCCCCATTTCTGTTTCCCTTTCCCCCGTCCCATATTTTCCCATTCCCTTCCTGGTTCCATGTTTCTTAATCTCTGTTTATCCCTGACTCTGTCTCTATACACACACATGCATGTGTACATGCACACACGTACCTCAGTAACTTATGTAACCAAAGCATGTGTGTAACCGTAAACTTATGTAACCGTAAACTAAAACAGCAAGTGCCATTTAAGATATCTTATGATGAGTTTAGATTCCCCACTTCTGATTTTTACTCACCTAGAACCATCTCTGAACCAACAGATTCTTCAGCCAGGTTCCCAGATGGAGTGGGTAAAACATCATCATCAAAGCTGATGAGGTCGATATCACCCTGGGGCTTGCTTTGCGGAACTGGACCTGGGGGCTTAGCCGGGGGCCCTTCTCCCAGTGACCTGAATGCTTTGGCTTGTGACGCCACTGAAAGTCGGGGAGGAACAGTGATGGGTTTCAGCGGAGGGTAGGTGGGATTTTCTGAAGAAAGTGATTTCTTCGGCAGCAAAGGCCGTGGAGCAGGAGTTGGGACTTTCTTCCCACCATCAGGGCTCTCTGACAGGGGCCCTCCTCCCGTTATCTCATGATTAACACTTCGTATAAGGCCAGGATTTGGTTTCTTTGGCAATTCAGGTTTGGTTACTGGGATGCTTCCCACTTCTTGTGGTGGAGAGTATGGGGTAAGCCCTTCCTTGGAGGTCACCTTGAGTCTGCTTTCAGTCCAAGAGTCCCATTCTCCAGAAGCTCTGTTAGCAGCTGGTTTGGGAGCCACAGAGGGTTTCCCTGAGGAAACGGTAGGCCTTGAGGGAAGTGTACGGGGAGTAATTTCTGGTTTCTTGGGCAGTCCTGAGGTTTCTGTATTTGTCTGACCCTCAAATGCTTTGATTCTTGAAACAATACTATTTTGGCTTTGTTCTGTGTTCATAATGTTCATCGCTGCCTGACTGTCTAAGTCGTTGGTATTGTCCAGCAGAGACTGGGGCCGGCCTGGGGATGACTCCTCTTCTGTGGCTGCTGTGCTGATTTTCTGGTGACTTTGCTCTTTAATGTGAGTACCTCTGGCTACTGGTCTGAGGTTGCTTTTTGATCTTGGTTTTGGCACTGGACATCTTGTAGCACTGGGGTTTTCTGGACAATTCTGTTCTTCGGAAATATCAAAAACTATTAAAGGTGCCACATTTGTTGAAAGATTGCCAGATGAGACTGCTGAGGAAGGCTGGAGAGGCTTGAGAGGTGCCTGGAGTGCTGACAAGACCGAAAAAAAAAAAAGAAAATTCGCAATGTTACAATTCAAAAGAAAAAAATATAGAAGATACACAGATTTTTAAAAACATTCATGTGGAATATCAAGAGATTTGGGTTTCCTTAGTTAGTAAAAAGTGATTCCAAAATCAATGGGGAAATGTTTATATTCAGCTTCTTGCAGAAGTGTTCTTCAAGTTATATTGGTTCATATAAGAAACATTCATGCCGGGCGTGGTGGCTCACGCCTGTAATCCTAGCACTCTGGGAGGCCGAGGTGGGCGGATCGTTCTGAGCTCAGGAGTTCGAGACCAGCCTGAGCAAGAGCGAGACCTCATCTCTACCAAAAATAGAAAGAAATTAATTGGACAGCTAAA
>CAUYSK010045958.1:0-18582 GCA_963575035.1 Avahi laniger
TATTTAAGCCTCTGCCCTACTGCCAATAAACGAGACTTGATCAGACTCCTGTCTTGTCTCCATTTCTTGTGTCTTGCCTTTCCCATTTCCCACTCCCTCCTCCCAGGTACCCATGAATAACTGGTTCCGCGGGTCGGGACAAACAGGTGCAAAGGTGCAGAGTTGACCTGAGCATTAAATGAGTTAAAGCACTTAGAATGGTGTTTGGTACACAGTGCTCAATCAGTATCAGTGACTCCTGCCTCCTCCTCCTCTGACTTCTGCGATCACCAGCTCTTGCCCAGTGTGTGTGCACACACCCCTCAGCTCTCAGAACGCTGGCAACTGGAGTAAATCTGCAGGCATGTCACTGCAAGGGCCTTATCTAAAAAACCAGAACCACTTCAGAGAAAGATCCTTGGATACTGACATTTCGCGGCCTCCACCAAAACAGCTGGTTCTCCCCAGATCATTCCACAACAAAGCCCACCTGCCGAAACACCCCCTCAACACACACAGAGGTGCCAAACAGTTTTATGGTACGCTACTTTTAAATCTGAATAAATATTCGAGGATCATTAGGCATTTAAAGAAGACATCAAAAATGAAAAATGAAGGGGCAGGAGATTCAAATAAAATCAACCCTATACATATTGACACATATCTCTAAAAAAGGAACCTCAAAAAAAAGCAGACCTAATAGGGAGAGAAGAAAATTTGTTTAAAACCATAATTTGGCCCTCAACACAAGGATTTGTTTAAAAAAACAAAAAAGAAAAGAAAAAATTAAATTAAATTAAAAAACCATAATTTGTATCCTCAGAGAGGTATAAGAGTATATAGTAACCATAAAATAAGAACTGGAGCAGAAGATAAGAATGAGCTGTTAGAAATTAAAAACATCATGGCTCCCAAAAACATTTCATTAGAAATGCTTAAAAAATAAAGTGAAAAATCTCTCAGAAAGTCAAACAAGTAAAATTTTAAAAATCAGAAAGTTATTCTAAGAGGTTCACTATCTCACTAATAAGCTAAATAAAACAGAAAATCCAGGATGCAAGTGAGTTGTAATTATTAATGAAACAGTAAAATATATGTCCTGAAATCAAAGAACATTGCCTTTCCACCAAATGAGTCCACCACACTAAGTGAAAAAAAGACATTCACTAAAGCATATCATCACAAAATTTCAGAATACCTAGGAAAAACAGCAGATGCAGAAACTTCCAGATTTTTTTTTTAGTCACATGTAAAGGATTTACTTAGAAGAATAACAGCCAATTTTACAAAGCCCTCACCATTACCAGGCACTGTTCTACATGTTTTACATACAGTAACTCATTTAATCCTATAACATATCCTATATATAGAAAGTACTATTTATAAACCCATTTCACAATAGCACAGAGATATTAATATTACTTATAAACAATATACAAGGGGATCTACAAAAAGTTCATGGAAAATACGTCCTATGAAAAAACTATGCATGGATTTCAAAATTTTTTCCCACCAAAATAAACTTATAATAACTTGTTATAACACGTCTAGGTTCATGAACAGGACCTAGTTTGAGGCACTATTAAGGATCAAACATCAGTTTGAAAAAAGCCACTATCAGCAACACGAATTCTGCTAAAACTGAAGCAAGAACAAACAACAAACTTGCAGTGAAGCTTAGGTAGGAGCAGGCCCACTGAGCAACCAACCCAGGGAGCAGTAAGACGAGAAAGGACTCCCAGATGAAGATCTTAAAAACAGAACTGATAAACCATCGAATTGGTTTGAATGTGTGGAACTGTAACAAAGACGTAGGAAGATTTTGCAATAGATAAAGAAACTAAACACTAGGGGGAAAAGACAACTTTTATCATGAGGGAAAAAAGGTTGAATAATAAAGGAAATATAATCTGGCTCATCAGAGAACAACAGTGACATAGTGAAAATAAGGTTAACATTGAGTAATAAATTACCCAATTATTGTGATAAAGCAATAATAAGATGACTAGGTAGTGTGACAAAGCTGGGTTAAATGAGTAAGAAGAAAGAACTAAATCTCCACCTACCAAAATGGGAATGAAGTTAATAGACAAAATTCTAAAACTGGTTCATAAAAAAGATGATAAGATGAGCCTCTGGTGAGTAGCCAAGAGGTAGGTGGAAAGAAGACGTTAGTTAGAATATGTCTGGTTTTCATTATTAGCATTTACCCACATGTATTACTGTAAAAAAATTAAAATTAATCTACACTACTGAGCTTCGATATAAAAATAGATAAGCCAGTTTAGGTGAAACGAAATTCTGACCTAAATATAAAGCAGCAATCCCATTTCTGCCTCTTTGATAGAAAAGTTCCTTGTTCAAAATGAGAATTTATAATACACATTTAAAAGAGCTGTTTCTCAAATACCTTCACTCTATAATAATTGGCTACATTTAAGTAGTTAGGCTTATTCATACACTATCATAGTATCATGGTGACTGATGTTTAGATTATTAATAAATATAGCCAATGCTATCAACTCTCAGTTATCTACACTGCCTGATAAATGAACTGAAACAAATAATAATTTTTACACTTGCATTTGATTCTTTTTCAACACTTCTATTTGAATATAGTAGTATTCTAATAGTTGGAATACAACCCAAACCAAAGGCATTACCTTCTTGCATCCCACAAACATTTATTACTATTGTTTTTATCATGATCGTTTACGTCTGATCCCACCTGCCCATCCTGCTTTGCTTACCACTACTCTCCAGCACTTCGCCAAACTCCTCCATATCCAGAACATATGCCACAGTAATTCACAACGCTGTTTCTCTGCCCATAATGATGCCTCCTTCCTTCATCTTTTTGAAGCAGTGTCTCATAGATGGAAAAACATACAGACATGAATTCAAATCCCAGGTCTGCCATCATCTAGCTCTGCAACCTGGGACAATTTCTGTAACATCTCTGAATCTCAGATTCTTCAACTGTATAGCAAGGATAATAATACAAAGCTGTAGAGAGTGTCAAACAAAATAATGAAAATAAAAAACATGGGCATATATATATATGGCAATTGTCATCAGCAGTAACAACATCACTGACATGCAAACGATATCTGTCCTCTGATGCAGAGGTCACTGGGCAGGAACAATTCCTTTTTCATCACTGTAGAGCCAAAGCCCAGCAGTGTCTAGCGTAACATGAGCTTTTAAATGTTTTATGGAACCAAAATGAACTTCAAGGTCCAGCTCATGCCCTGACTGCCCCAGGAAGCTTCACTGACCACTCTGGCCCATGGCACTTCATCCTCTGACCTATTACAAAGCTCTGTAGATCAGCCTAGCACAATAGCTACCACCCATTTCTTCAGGCCTGGTCTAAAAAAAGAAGACAGACTTGCCAGGAAAATGAAGTTAACTATGGCTATATTCAGGGAATTTAAAAATAAATTTCTAAAATATCTACTTTACTTCATTCACAGACTGCTCCATTCTCCCAGCCTCATTATGAAGATCCTTTCATTCAGTTTTTCCCACTTAGGAAATTTTTAATAATAAAGCTGGCAGATAAAAATGGAACATCCACCAAATTCTAGTAGGTACATTTTATTGGTTTAAATCCCTTTCCAGGATATAAAATTAGGTAAGTTGCCATTATACATTTCGCTCAATACAGTAAGTTTATCTGCAAAGAGTACAGAAATTCCTCATTTAACATCGTTGAGAGGTTCTTGGAAACTACGACTTTAAGCAAAACGATGAACTGTATAATGAAAACAGTTTTACTACAGGCTAAGTGATATAAATAAGAGTAGAGTTACTATGGCATGCAGTCTATCATTTCGCTTAAAGTCGCAGTTTCCAAGAACTTACTGATGACATTAAGTGAGGACTTACCATACAGGAAAGGCGTTGTGACTTTGCAATTCATATCTCAAATACTGTACAGTTTTGAAATCTGCTGGTCATATCACCAAAGCCACAAACGTTCAACAATGTAGCCCTGAGCTTCTCACGCCCCTATTACCACCTATAGGTGATCCTAATGATGGCTTTTCTCCACTGACTACACCCTCTCTGGATTCAATGTACCTAAGTGAGTGAGGCAGACCTCCTAAGATGGAATACTTAAAGCTAATACCTAAAAAGGAAACAAGACAGATATGGTCACTTAACATGCGAAGATATGTTCACATAAATAAAGAAAGATGGTTGCTTCACCTGCAGAGCCACATAAAGTGAGTCATCAATGCAAAAGTCACTAATGAATTATCTTTAACTCAGGTCATGAACACATGATTATATAACTTTTCACACTTGACTACAACCACACACTGAATACTTAAGCACAGAAACAGTCATATCTGAGCACTTGCATAAATCAAATTATTAAGGCAGCACCCTGGTTAAGCCATCTATCACTGAAATTCATCAAAGTACAGAATGCTCGAATGGATAAAAATCCCCATTTCAAACCACAAACATTTCACAGTACAGTCAAAAGGTGCAAAGAACATCATTGCCTATCCAACAAGGACGATTTGCTCCAGGGCAAGAAAAAATGAATATAGGTCCTTGTCTTTATCAGCCCGGCCCCTACAGCGTTTTCCTGCAGATGCCTGGAACTCTGATGAGGTAAGTACAGTCACGTGCTCAGACTGGGGCTGGGGAACATGGTTCCCTTCTTATCTCACAGAAGAGAGAAATGTTTCTCTGAAGCCTGAATGTGGCTTAATCTTCTTGCATCCCTGACAAAAATACTATCTAAATTCTAATAATTTCTCAAGGCCCAATTCAAAGGTCATTTTCACCACAAAAACTCTGGTAAGCCTCTTCCTTAATTTCTTGAACATCCCAAAGCTTTCTTTCTGTACTGAAATGAAAAGCAAATCGAGGAAACTGAGGTATACACCCCTCACCTTCATTGCCAGACCGGAGATTCCATGAGGCATGACCTGGGATTTCTCTCGTCCCACAGTGGCAAGCACACACAGCACCTAGCACACAATAGGCACGCAATAAACATCTGCTGAACACGTGTATTTTCAAAACTAAACTGAGAAACAAATGTCAAGAAACACTGTCTCTGGCCTCATAAGTGAGAAAATTAACAATTTCTAGGTACTCGGAGGTATCACCAGACTGGAAATAAGAAGATAGTAACTATATAAGTGTAAGATACTCTAATATCTCATTTACATACACATGGCACGTCCACCATTTTCAAAGCCTTTTCAAAAACACAGAATCTCACAACTCCGAAAGAAGGAATTATTATTTCAATTTTGCGGTGAGTAAACTACTGAACTGAATGACTTGGACAGGACCATACTAGCTAGTAAAGTGGTAGAGCTAGAACTTCTTGGAATTAAGATATGAAAAAACAAGAACAGAAAGGGAAAAAGAACAGGCCATCACTAAAGGAATAAAACAGCCCTCCATTACATCCATCGTTATAATACCAAAGTTGATAATCACAAATTACTAAAACTCACTTCTATGAAGATTTTATAAGGAAGATAAAAGATTTGCAGTGAGTTTTTGCTGGTTTTAATCCAAATGAGCCAAATTTTCTCATTAGAATTAGTGTGTAGGTTGTTAACTATGTTAAATACTATATAAATGTTTGAAAATCAAATGTGGTTTTCAAATCTCTCCTAAGTTTAAGGAAGTTGGCCAACGTTATGCACAGTGATGCAACACAGAGGCTGTGTGAGCAGGCCACAGTGGCTCTGGGCCTTCTCGAAAGGAGGGGGAGCCAGAGAAAGGTACCAGGAGGGTCTTCAGCATCACCACAGAGCATGACATAAACCTATGATTCAACTGCAAGGGAAATCTTTCCAGTAATCTAGAAATTCCCATGCTTTTTGGAATTGTGACATGCGTCATATAGTGTTTTTAGGAGAGAGAAAAGATAACTAAAGTACCTCAGAAGTAAATTTTTTAGAATGTTATAACAACACTTAAACACTTAAGAAATAATCTACATTGTGAAGCAGAGTCCTCCACAATGGCTAAGTGGTAGAGTTTAAGTGAAGCAGTGTACAAGGAGGCTTGCGCGAGGCATGGGTGAAGGAGGACAGGGGCCTGTTTCAGGTATGACTTTGAGGTCAGATACAGCGGGAGGTCTTGCTAATAAAAGGATATGGGGGCCCAGAGAGATTCCTGAGCTTGACTGACTGAGGCCGTCTACTGAAATGGAAAAGACAGAGGGTGGGACTGGCTTGGTGGCTGAAGGGGTAGGGGAAACGAGATCTGTTCTGTCTGGGGGACTTACAGTCCAAGAGGCCTCCTGACTGATGTCCAGTTTCACATCTCATATACCAAGCTGGAGAATGGAGTCTACAACTAGAGGAAGATGGCAGGCAGATACAAATCTGGGAGTCATCAGCATACAGGTGGATTTAAAGACAGCTTAGAGAGAGAATCTAGGAAGACCATGCATGCCTGGCACCCTCTCACATTTAAAAGGCAGAGCCAGCAGAGGAGAGTAGAGAGTAGAGGCCAGAAGAGTAACAGGAGAACCAGGAGAGCCTGGTGTCCTGGACAGTGAGAGAAGACAACACTTCAACCCTCCTGTGTTGCCGAGACATCGATGCAGTAGAGACCTGAGGGTTTAGCAATGTGAGGTCACTGGAAAGGGAACCATCTCAGTGGAGTGGCAGGGAAAGAAACCACACTGAAGTGGGCTAAAGAGCTAAAGAAAATTTTTAAAAAGTGACATTCTAAACAATGGAAGTGAGGAAGTTAAGACTCAAAGTATAGACAGATTTTCCAGTAAGTTTTACCAAACCACGCAGGCAGGTAACCTCAGTGAAGCATTATCAGTGCAACCAGGTCAGTACAGCGTAGAAAGAGGCAGGGGGGCATCAAACTGAGCATCTCAGGGGAGCCATCACCGAATCCAACAATTCAGGCACGATCACTGCCACAGCGACATGTCCCTATAACGAAATTAATTCCAAACACACGTGACTGCTTATCTACTACTCTTAAAGCAATCCCCTTAAACAAAAATCAGTACTAACCTTGACTAATTTGCATGACAGCTATAAGAAATTGTTTTCTAGAAGGCATTTCCAAATTATTTTCTAAAATAATCTTCATTCTGGAACATAATAATCATTTTGCATGACGTACATGCCCACCTATTGAAGACTCTTTTAAAAGAAAAGACTCATCTTTATTAAATGATTGACTCATTGCCATACTTTACAGTGAAAGGGCAAATAAGAAAGCATCACTTCTCAACCAGTCACGAAGATTTCTCCCTGGAATTTCAGTAGATAAAGCACACAATTATCCCTCTCCCACAACACTGCTATCGAAGGTTTCAGGAGAGATACTGGAAAAAGGATATTTTTTTTCTGGCCACAAAAGCCATGTAAAGTTAATTTAGGAAAAGTTGGTTTAGTCAGTTATTTGTCTTTTGTGGCAGTGGTTCTTTTTTGTTTTGTTTTATGAGGCTTTCAGGGGGACATATTTTGACCACCTGACTAGAATCATTAGCATATTTACCAAATGTGAAGCTATTTATTACAGGTTAAGAATTCCCCTACTACATGTTTCACTCTAGTAAATATACCTGACACCATTTTATTGCAAATTCGTAACAACAGAACACATAAGAATGGCAAACTAGTCTAGAAGGCTGGACACAAATGTTTATTAACAGTATTTAATTTCAGATTCAATGTATCTAACTGAATAAATTTATAATTTAAAAAATGTTAAGAAATAACATTTGTTAAATATTACGTAATATAAAACAGGTTTTACATATTAGCTGTAAATAGATTATCTTTCATTCAGCTTTTTTTCCTTTTTAATTCGGTTGTGAGATTAGCAGATTACTAGATCTGACATCTGCAATTTGCTTATGTTCTATGGCCAGAAATATAATCGAAATCTTGTAGCAACAGTTCTTTCAATAGAGTTCTTAAGGCATGTCTGGTGGAGGCAAAGGGATTTTTGCTCATTGTGCTAGAAGGGGAGTGAAGCCAAGGTAACTAAGTAACGGACAAAGATGAGTTAATGTTATTCCTCCAGGAAATGAAAAAATAAAAATAAAACCTGAGGTTTTCTTTCATGATTTCTTTAAATAAAGATACAAGTTCATAATCCCTGATTCAAAAACCCTTGCAGACAGATAAGTTTTCAAATTCAGAATTGTTTAGATTTTAGAAAAGTAATAACAAGGCAGATCCTATTAATTATCCAACTTCCTCATAATAAAACATAAGTATTTCTGCAGATGAAGTGATAGGATGAAGACAGCCAGGGGCTTCACGTCAGTTCAAGTCCTGTCATTCAATCAGTTATACAAAAACTTTCCATTTTCAGAGCCCTTGGATCTCAATTGTAGATAAGTAATTGTGGACTGGCATTTAACACAAGTTTTAAGAACATAAAGATAAGTTGAAGGAAAATAGTAGCACTCTGGAATCAAGTTCAGCTCTTCCCCATACAAATTCCATGAATTTAGGCAAGCTGTTTAACATCTATAAGCCTGAGTTTTCTTATCTGTAAAACGGAAATAATGATACCAGCCCACGAGTCTGCTGTGAACCAGTGCTAATTAGGCTGGAAGATGCCTGATACCAAGTTGGGCACTGAGCAGTAGGATGACCAACCATCTCAGTTTGCCTAGGACTTCCCTGGTTTTAGCACTGACAGTCCCACATATCCTGGGAAATCAGGACAGTTGGTCACTCTACTTGGCAGGCACTCAATAAATGGAACATATTGTAATATGAAGAACAGAAATAACTAAAAGTAAAAATGCCAAGTGAAAAAATCATACAAAATAGTTTCAATAGTGAAACAGCCAGACCACTGTCTATGTTATAATCCTCTCTTTTGTGGTAGGAAGAATTCTAAAATCACATCCCCTGGTGTGCACACCCTATGGAATCCCTTTCCTTGGAGTGGAGGTGAGCACAGACTCCTCAGCAGAGCCCTTTTCCAGAGAAGCAAAGTCAGAAAGGTTTTGAAGCTACAGTAGATGCTCCCCTGCTCACCTTGTAGAAGCAAACTGCGTGCTGTGGATAGAGCCACACGGCAGGGAGTGGCGAAGGCCTCTAGAGCTCAAGGGCCTCCGTCCTAACAACCATAAGGCACCGATTTCTGCCAACAACCTGAATGAGCTTGGAAGAGGGCCTGAGCCTCAGAGGAACTCACAGTCTCAGCTGGCACCATGTTTCCCAACCTTGAGCAGAGGCCCCAGATACACCACACCAGGAACAGAACTGTGAGACCAGAAATGGGTGATGTTTTAAGCCACCAAAGTCTTTGCTAACTTGTTACATACCAACAAAAAATATCTTTTAAGAGAGTATTGACTTCATGAGTACAGACACATATGTATATATGTGTGTCTGTATGTATATACCCTTTGTTATTACGTTTAGAAGCATCTGTAAAATAATTCCTTGCATAAAACCACTGCTTTTGAAATAGAAAAAGTTCAAATTCAAAAGAAATTTCTTAGTAAATTAAACTCAGGCTGGAAAAAAGAATCTCAAAATACTCCTAACTTTATAAGTAAAACTTTCACACATTGACAGAGGTATATAAAATGGAACCACCACTTTGGAAAACTGGCAATTTCTACTAATCCTAAATGCATGGCAACACTATGACGTAGAAACTCCACCTTACATACGCACAGGAGGGCCACACAAAGACATGCACACAAGGGTTCACAGCAGCATTAGTCATAATAGCCAACAGCTGGCAGCAATCCAAATGCCCATCAACAGGAGAATAAAAAAAACTGTGGCATCTTCCCCCAGTGGAAAACTAACATCAATTAAAATGAACAAACTAATAGTATGCAGAGCCCTCATGAGTGGGAATAGTGAGTGCCCTCATAAGAGGACCCAGAGAGATACTTGTGCTCAAGGAGAAGTCATCGTGTGCAATCCGGAAGACGGCCTTTACCAGAACCCTATCATGCAGGCACCCTAATCTCGGACTTTCAGCCTCCAGAATGGTGAGAAATAAATTTTTATTGTTTATAAGCCACCCAGTTCATGGCATCTTTTTAAATAAAAACCCAAATGAACTAAGACATATGCTTCAAAAATATTCTGGCTCCTTTACAACAGCTATTCAATTACCATATAATGACATTTTAAGGTGCCTGAAAAAGTCATGGATTCCTCATAAGAAAACACCAAATAAGCTAGTAAACAGTGAAACATGCATATTGTCAAGGTACTATACAAGCATACCTTTGAAAAATCATCAACCGTGCTCTTCTTTTAAACATAGCGCCTAACATGCATTATTCAATACATGGTGGTTGAATGAATTTCATAGATAATGCCACTGTTCATGTTTTAGAAGTCCAGAGAAATCTACATGTATAAATACACAACATAATAACCTCAATACAATATACCCTACAGATGTGAAAAACTATGGCTCTTGTCCAATTAATGACTTCTTTCACTTCCAAGTACAAGAAATACAAGCCAGGTGTTAAAATATCACCAAAGAAATGCAGATGTTAACTGTGCAAGGGGAATTGGGCACCATTTTCATTTTTCACACCATCAGTCTTACATGCAGCGGGGGCAGCTCTTTGCCATGGAGATTTGGAGCATGACAGGTTAGTTAGGATCGTCTATTCCAACTCCCCACTCTGGTCAGGAAGCACCCTGGCCTCCCTACTGCTGGGCATCCTGCCACTGCCTGGCCCCACCCACAGAGGCAGTGACAACAGGAAGAGGAAAGCAGGGGTGGGAGGAAAATGACCCCCTGAGGGAGGGACAGGCCCTCCCTGAACTCTGCCTGCCTTAGCATCTTTTCACTGGAGCACAGGAGACAGAACTCATGGCATGAAAGTCTCACTCAGCAGCAGGCCTAAGAAACTGAAGCAAAGGAAGTTTCGTGTCCATGGGGAGGCTCAAAAATACCACTGGAAGTGGCCAGACAAAAAGTGAAGCAAAACCACAGCTCACCTCACTATTGTGGCCCCTCAGGTTGAAGTTTATCCTCTGTGGAGTACTCCTGTCCCTGCGGCAGTGGCTGGAGGTGAAAGTCACCCCGACCACTCCGCGCCCATTGCCCGTGGCCAGCCAGCCTTCCTCGTAGTAGCGCCTCCTGCACACTGGCTTCTCCTTCTCGCTCTTGGGGACGCGCCCTTTCCAGGACAGGCAGAGGATGTTGGAGTCGCTGCAAAGCACAGGCCCATGTTCCACCGCTGCATACATACTTTTCTTCAACGACCTGTTTTACTTAAAAAGCAATGCTCAACACTGAGAAATTTAAACCAATTTCTTTCATTGGTTTATTTATTTTTGTGGTTGGCTTGCGTTTTTTCCCTCTTTAATTAAGACTGACCTGAATCTAATTAGAAGGTCAGTGTTTTATAAAGATCCATCAAATGCATAGTGAAAAAATTCCTCTATAAAAGATGGATGGCAGTCTGCTAAGAAAAAGCAATGCTTAAAAAAATGGGGTCCATTTCCATTTTCAAGTCCTTAGAGGAAGAACGTGCTGATCCTTTGGAGAAAGAGCATCGTTAGTAAGTGGTGATCAAGAAATAGGGTTTTCTTCTTTTTATTCAACTTGGTTATTCTCATTCAGCCTGAGATTCCAGTTTAGTGTAATATGATTCCAGAGACAAAGGGTTGCAAATACATAGATTTCAAGTAACTTAAGGCTTTAAGAATCCCTCTAGCTGGAATTTCTTCCTCAAAAGTTCAGATGCAGACACAGAACACACAAGATCATCTTTCTTCTGAAACCACCCTCTAATATGTTTTCTGAACTAGACAAATTTCTGCTGCTAAAGCTGAAAAAGATTGCATAAAGGGAAAAAAAGGCACACAAACCGTGCAAAACAGACCAGAGTTTGTGCAGACAACAGTCCAAATTTTAGGAAGAAAAAAAGACTCTTTCTCTGCTGTTCAGAACCAGAAGTACCCCACCTCAAAGCTTGGCCCTGTGTCCCCAGGGAACGCAGGGCTCCATAGGACCACTCCTCCGCCAGCCAAAGCACCCCTCAGTGCCATAGAGGCTAGAAAGAAAGTCCCTTCACGCCAACAGAGGCAGGATGTTCTGATGCTCTTAAAGTGGTCCCAGCATTTGACTTGGGTGAGTCCTAAAGCCTCTTGCTGACAAAACAGAGCCACGCTGCAGGTTTCTGTTTCTTCCGCCTGTCTCCTTTCTCACCCCCCTAATTATTTTTCCCCTTTTCTATCTAAAGATTAGTATTTTTTCATCTTCATGAAAAAAACTAATCTCAGAATTAAGTCCATCAAGTAATCTTTCTCTCATAGGCAAGTCTTCTTGGACTCAACAGGGAAGATAATCTCTTAAAACAAAAACACAAGCCAGAGTCAGATTCTCCCCTCACTATTCCCCTGGAGAGTGATCACGTGTTGCCGGTGGGTGCTTTCTCTTGCGTGCACATTCAGAGACTGTCTCCAAACACCACACCTGTAGTCCAGGGAAAAGGAAGCTTTCCTTGGGTTTTCCTTGATATTTATTTTGTAATTATTTGTTTCAACTGCTCTTTTAAGACACTATCCTATAGATGCAGGAGAGGAAATGGGAAATAATAAATTAAAATTTCTTGAATACAGTTAACTAAAATAAGCAAAGGAATCAGTTCATTGTTCAAACTTGTCCATCACACCTGAACTTGCTTTCCTCCGGCCATAACCACCGTAAGAGTTACTTTTAAGTCCAGAATTTTAAAGTTTGTCCAAATCACCAAACCAACTGCAAAATAAAAGTGCAGAAAGCACTGCACGATCCCACTGCAACGTTTCAAATCATGCTTCTTTCTCAGTCACCTTCTCACTTCGTTCCTTCTTTAAACTGGAGAGGTATTTTTGAGGCTTAATCTGTGCAAATTTTTTTTCTTCTTTTTGCAGATTTTCTTTACCCGTGAAGACCATATGGAAAACTGGCCACAAGTGATGTATTTTTCTTCCCAGGCTCCTGAGCCCAGTGGTGTCGAGTTGCTCAATGTGATTCTTAAATTAATTTTCATCAGTTGTAAAACTCTCAAGTGTACACAAGAATGAGCCTGTCTTCCCGTGTAAATGTGTATGTGTAGAAAGAAGGTTTTAAATATACATAGACACACATTCTTCAACTGGCACGAGAAGCATCTGTTTGCCTAGTCACTTCAGGAACCATCAGATTATTCACGGCTAGAAGGCCCTGGAGTCTTACAATCTGTAAAACAAAAAAGGATATAAAATAAAAGAACTTTAAAATACTGAAAAATAAAGGTTCTCACAGAATAATTGCTGAAATTGCAGTTGGACACCCATTTTTACACTTACATCTATCAAGTGGAGTTACTGACTGCATTGATTGATAAAACTCAATAGTAAAAGGATACGCCTTACCAACTTCAAGACAACACAACACAAGGGGGTTGACTGTGCTGTACCACTGTATTAAATTTGTCGGTGGCTGGGCATATCTGAGTGCAATCATTACTGCCATTCTTCTGCACCACACCGTCCTAAGACTCTGGGCCCTGAGTGTGCGACTTTACCCCTCCAGAGGCCAGGGTCACTGTCTAAGTAGACATCCTCAAAAAGGAGACTCAAGAGGCTCAGGCAAGTTATCTGGATTGATTTTCTTCACTATCAGTAAAAGATATTCTCTGAAGACACAAAGCAGCAAGGGCCTTTAAAACCCCTCCGTCCCTGGTTATAGGCAGGTCACAGAGCAAAGCACAGCTGTTTTCTTGTTTAAGTTGTCTAGTAGCAATACAGTCCTAGAGAATCTATCTCTAGCGAATCCATTCTGTATTCATTCCTACTGCCTGAAGTCCAGGCCGCATCACATCCTCTACAAACACTGAAAGACTCTGTCCCTAACTTCTCCATCTCATCCCCCTTCCAGAAGGCACTCAGAGCAATTTTTCTGAAATTAAGCAATGATACTCTCAGTCCCCCAGAGGGCTAGCTGAAAGAGAGCCCAGCCACAGCCCAGAGTACCGGACACTGCAGGGCCAGGGCAGGGCCCAGGTGTTTGCATTTCTAACAAGTTCCCAAGAGATGTGAATGCTGCTGGTCAGGGGACCAGGCTTTGAGAACCACTGGCCTATGGCATCAAGTCCCAGCAAGACCCTAATATGAAAACTACTTTCCTGGTAATACTGAGACATTATTTGTCTTCTTCTCTGTGTTAACATTTGTATTAATGGTGCAAAAGCAACAGTGGGTCAAACTTCCAGCTCTCTATCAGAACTCAAGGTAAGGGTACCTATTACCAGTAGTCATGGATTTAAAAAAAAAAAAAAGCCAGCTTCATTTAAGAATATGTCCTTAAAATAGCTGTAAAAATTATTACTTTTATTAAATATTGACCCTGAGTACATGGCTTTTTAATATTCTGTGTCCTAAAATAGTAAGTACACATAAAGCACTACTGCTGACTACTGAAGTACCATGTTAACCCCGAGAAAAAGCACTTGTGCTATATAGTTTAAATTATAAAATGAACTACTTGCTTTTTTCATGGAATAGCATGTTTACTGGAAAAAATAAATGATAAATTACGGTTATTTTGGCTTGGGTACTTGGCAGATGTTTTCTTGAACATGAACAAAGTAAGCTGGTCACTTTAAGGAAAACAACTGACAGTTATTTGTCATCAACGATAAAATCTGAGCTTTCAAATTAAAATCAGAATTTTGGAAAACCAGCATCTGTCACTATGAGCTTGAGTAGCTCCCCAAAACTTAAAGACATCCCTCATGCAACTAGGGGTGATATTAATAAGTGTGAATTTTTGATTTTGTATTTCATATTTCATTGTGTGTCAATATTTGAAAGATTCACATACTTGGTGAACCAATATTTTTCCAAATAACCAATGATTATACAAATTGTACTTGAGTAAAACATCCATTCAAGTTACAAGAAAGACAAATGGATTTTAATGTAACCAAGTATGAAAAATTCATATTTCCAATTTTATATTGCAACTAACCTTTATAAAACTACCACATGTTGAGTTTTGGTGTAGTGTCAAAGAAAAATATCAATGATTATCTGGAAAGACTATTAAAATACTCCTTCCTTTTCCAGTTACATATCTGTATGAGGCAGAATTTTCTTTATACACTTCAACAAAAACAACAGATTGCAACAGACTAAATGCAGAAGCAAATACAATAATCTAGCAATCTTTTAATAAGTCAGACATTAAAAATAATTGTCAAAATGTAAAGTAATATGCTCTTCTTAGTTAATTTTGTAGTTTTATAAAAAATAGTTACTTTGGAAAAAAGTATTACTTATAACATTTAATGGGTTTATTTTTGAGTGAATTAGGGAATATTTTTTAATATCCCAATTTTAATTTTAATATGGTAAATATCAATAAGATACTTCACATTAACAAAAGCTCTTTGAGTCTTCAATAATTTTTAAGAGTATAAATGGGCTCTGAGACCAAAATGTTTGAAAACCATTGAAACACACTAACTCACTAAAATGAAAATCTTAAATACCTATTATAGTAAGGTATACAAGATAAATTTCCATAATAAAAGCACAAAGTGTTTTATTGTATATATATTGTTATGGTTTTTAACCAAACTTTAAAAATATTTTTAATATTATAAAGCACCATATATTCTAGACCAATACGGCCGATGTTTTAAGAAAAAATTAACATGCCACTTTACGTGTAACAGATACAGAAATCTAACAACAGAAAAGAACAATCATAGCATCATAATTACTAAAACGCTGGTGCCAGTGTTAGTGCTACCACTAACAGAAAGGAGTAATGTTGGAGACTTCAATTCCCTTCTTTCTGCCTTGTTTTCTCATGAGAATGAGAAAATGAGGATGGTAACCGATTAACCGGTTTCTGAGGGTCTTAGAGTGTCTAAATCAACACTGGTGGGGGGGGGCATTTGTATAAAATGATTAAAAAACACCTACCCAATTGAAACCAGAGACTTGAACAGATATTTGTATACCAATGTTCACAGCAGCATGATTCACAGTAGCCAAAAGGTAGAAACTACCCAAATGCCCATCAATGGATGAATCGGTAAACAAAATGTGTTGTGTGTACATGTATATGTGTGTGTGTATACATATATATACATATACACACACAATGGAATATTAATGTTATTTTGCCTTAAAAAGTAACAAAATTCTCATACACGCTACCATATAGATGAACTTTAAGGGCATCATGCCTAATGAAACAAGCCAGTCACAAAAAGACACGTAGTGTATGATACCACTGACAGGAAGGACGTAGGATAGTCGGATTCAGAAAGATGGTAAAGAGAAGGGCAGGTGCCAAGGGGCTGACGGGAAGGGAGAACAGGGAGTTAGTGTTTAAGGGGTATACAGTTTCAGTTTTGCAAGAGGAGGAGTTCTGGAGGCAGATGGTTACAAAACAACGTGAATGTACTTTAATGCCACTGAATTATACATGTAAATTACGGTAAATTTAACATTATGTACATTTCACTTTAATTTTTAAAACTCAGATAAATTTTTTAAAAAGCAACTATTCACATAAAGTCTCGATAGTAGATGACAGTAAATACTCCTCAGCTGGTCATTATGATGTTTCTACGCTGAACACTGTGGCAGGCCCACGGGCAATCCTGGAGGTCTTCACCGGGAATAAGCAACGCTGACCTCCATGGTCTGGCCCAAACCTCCTTCTGGTAATCACAGCTTACTTTCAGAACATTCCTATAAATCCATGAAAAATCCATTCCTGCTTTTAGAAGATTTGAATCTTAAACCAAACAATATGTGTGCCTGATCTAATTAATCACCTGACAGGAGCCTAGGAGCCAGGAATTAAGCCTGTAAGATGCTTCCCGGGCTGTCCAGTTCTAACCGCAAATCAGGAGCCCCCGAATTTGGGAAAGTACAGCTTAGAGACAGAATAGTATAAAGTTGAGAAAAGAAAATCCTACAGGTATTACAGACGTTCCTGAGTTAATCAATCAACAAACCTTAACTGAACATCTATTAAACAAAAGGCCCCATGCTGTGTTCTCTGCCTCTCTTGTACACGGTTAGATATTCTATTTCCTAACTTATTTTCACTACAATTTCTTGTGTGTTATCTGATTTCTATTTTCCAGCAACACGGATAAAATTTACTAACGGCGGGGAGGTAAAAATGTATTTTTGGTTTGTTTTGCTTTTTAAATCATTGGAATTAATGTTAGAGATCAGAGATAAATTAGGGGGGATATTTTCCATTTACACAATTTTGATAGAAATATAATCATTAAAAGTTGTAAGAATGCAGGCCGGGCGCGGTGGCTCACGCCTGTAATCCTAGCTCTCTGGGAGGCCGAGGTGGGCGGATCATTCTGAGCTCATTAGTTCGAGACCAGCCTGAGCAAGAGTGAGACCCCACCTCTACCAAAAAATAGAAAGAAATTAATTGGACAGCTAAAAATATATATAGAAGAAATTAGCCGGGCGTGGTGGCGCATGCCTGTAGTCCCAGCTACTCGGGAGGCTGAGGCAGTAGGATTGCTTGAGACCAGGAGTTTGAGGTTGCTGTGAGCTAGGCTGACACCACGGCACTCGCCCCAGGCAAGAAAGTGAGACTCTGTCTCAAAAAAAAAAAAAAAAAATACAAAAATTAAATTATCAGGGTGTTGGTGGCGCACACCTGTAGTCCCCCCTGCTTGGGATGCTGGGCTCCTTGAGCCCAGGAGTTGGAGGCTGCAGTGAGCTATGATGAGGCCGCTGAACTCTAGCCCAGGCTACTCTGTCTCAAAAAATGTATGTATATATATAATATTAATATATACATATGAATAAATAAAATTATTTCCTTTAGGGCAGGCATGAGCAAATTTCATCATGGGCCAAATCAAACTCACCAAAAGTTTTTGTAAATGAAGTTTGATTGGAACAAGCCATGCTCATTCCTTTATTATCTATGGCTGTTCTTGTGTTACAGCTTAATGGCCTAGCTGAGTACAGTCATGTGCCACACAACGTTTCAGTCCTTGATGGGCCTCACAGACAGCGCTGGTCCTATGAGATATAATACTGGATTTTTACTGTACCTTTTCTATGTTTGGATACACAAACACCACCGTGTCACAGCTGCCTGCAGTATTCAGGACGGTAACGTGGTGTACAGGTTTGTAGCCTGGGAGCAATAGGCCATACCTTATAGCCGAGATGGGCCGGAAGCTACACTGTCTAGGTTCGTGTAGATGCGCTCTGTGATGTTCACACAGTGACGAAATTGCCCGATGACACATTTCTCAGACTGCATTTCTATCACTGAGCGATGCATGACTGGTTACAGCAGACATCATACAGCCCACAAAGCTGAAAATATGTACTGTGTCCCCCTTTACAGGATTGGGGCAGTGGGTTGCATAGAGACTGGAGTGGGAACAATACTTCTTCACATAGCTTTTTTTTTTTTTTTTTTTTTTGAGACAGAGTCTCACTCTGTTGCCCGGGCTAGAGTGCCGTGGCGTCAGCCTAGCTCACAGCAACCTCACACTCCTGGCCTCAAGCGATCCTCCTGCCTCAGCCTCCCGAGTAGCTGGGACTACAGGCATGCGCCACCATGCCCAGCTAATTTTTTCTATATAATTTTAGCTGT
>CAUYSK010045959.1:0-13180 GCA_963575035.1 Avahi laniger
CTGTAGTCCCAGCTACTTGGGAGGCTGAGACAGTAGGATTGCTTGAGTCCAGGAGTTTGAGGTTGCTGTGAGCTAGGCTGACGCCACGGCACTCGCTCCAGGCAAGAGAGTGAGACTCTGTCTCAAAAAAAAAAAAAGAAGATTAGAACTTAACTATGGGAATGAGACTGGTGGATAGGTATTCTAGAGTCACTCTCATCTTCTAAGATACCAGAGAAATTTGACTTCTTTAGTTTGTTGCCTGGATCAGAGGTGATTTGCTGGGGTGTTTAGTTTGCTCTCTGAAGTTGTAATTTGAAAGGAATCTTTATTAAGTTGTTTGTGAAATTATTAGGGTACAGAGGATGTACAGAGTAAGAATAACCAATTTATCATCCTAATCATTCCTTAACCTTCAGTAGGACCAACCAGGACTGGAAAGGAACCCATGGCTTAAATCTCCTTTGTCAGTAAAAGTCCTGTCTAAGCTATGTGTCCTTCTCTAGAGCTGAAGATTGAGGATAACTAAATGCTAAAATATGGCTCTTGGATAAAGAATCCTGTGATTAGCCAGCTTTGGGCTATTTAGAACAGTGAAAAATTTCTAGGAACACCTGTAGCCTTACATATAAACATGACTCACTATTTTTATTAAACAGTTTTAAAACCAGTGAGATTTTCAGTATTTCTCCTTTTTCTGTAGCTTTTTATTATATAATAATAGAATATATTTTAAGAGAAGGGGATGAACCCTCACGTACCCTCACCCAGCTTCAGTAGTTATCAGCTCTTGGTCAAATGTATTTTATGTATACTGTCACTACCCCACTTCCACGCCAGTTACTTTGAAACCAAGTCCTAACCATCATTTTATTCAGAAATTTAAATACCAGTATAAGTTCAGCCTCTGGTCTTCCAGTGTAGCACTACTCAAAATGTGTGGTCCGTAGAAGATAAGTACAGAAATAGAGAGTAAGCATGTAGAAACTTTCATAGCAATTTGATGTTGTCACACTTTTTTTTTTTAGACAGGGTCTCCCCATCACCCAGGCTGGAATACAGTGGCGTAATCATAGCTCACTGCAACCTCATACTCCTGGGCTCAAGTGATAACTCTTGCCTCAGCCTCCTGAGTAGCTGGGACTACAGGCACACCCAGCTAATTTTTATTTTTATAGACACAGGGTCTCGCTATTGCCCAAGCTGGTCTTGAACTCCTGGTCTCAGGTGATCCTCCCGCCTTGGCCTCCCAAAGTACAAGGATTACAGACATGAGCCACCTTGCCTGGCCTTGTCACAACATTTTTATCATGTTTAACAAAAATTTTTCCCCAGTAGATTGGGGAAAGGAAAAAAAAAAATGATTCTTCATCACAGTTCGAGAAGCACTGTTACTGTAGCAGGTTAGTGTAGCAGGAAATAATATATTGTTCTAGATTAAGCTTCTATTTCTCTTTAAATATAAGGTGTACTGTTTACCAGTCTCAAGGATAGCACAAGGTTTCTTTGTTTGTGCTATTTTGAGCTCTTCCAGTGATAACATGAATTTAAGAAAGATAGCAACAATATTTGTTAAGTACTGAATCAGAAGAGGATTTAGCTTGCTAAATCCTTGACATTTGTGGTTCAAATTTTCATGCTATTGTTTATAATTTTAGTTAAATAACTAAATATTTACTTAAACTAGTTTCTCTGTCTTCATTCTTCAGAAACAGCATCTACCTGATCCCTTTTTGTTTTACCAAATGAAACACTCATTTTCTGTCTTAGGTCTGTGGAAAGACTTTTATCTACAAGCATGGTCTAAAATTACATCAGAGTCTCCATCAATCACAAAAGCAGTTCCAGTGTGAACTATGTGTTAAGTCATTTGTTACTAAACGGAGTCTTCAGGAACATATGAGTATTCACACAGGTAATGAGAAATTTATATTGACATAGTTAGATTTTATATGCTATTAACTTATTACATTGATTATGCTGTAATTATATCAGAAATTGATATGCTGATATATGTGTTCAGTTTTTTATTAATGAGACAGTACTTAAAGTTGCAAGGTTTTCTTAAATCTAGTTACAGCTGTGTTATTTGTGTAAAAATATTCATTGTTTTCCTCAGTATAGAAAAATGTGTACTTAATGATAAATCATGCATAATTTAGATCCAGGCATAAAGAAATGATCATGCTTTTAAGAAGTTGAGTGGTAGGCTGATGTAAATGTCAGCATGGTAGATACTTTTATTATTTTTTTGTCCACACATACTTATTTTTAGATGCTTTAAAGCAGGAATGTGGGAATGGCCAGTGAAGAATATGTACCTGCTGTAGAACTTGTATTCATTTCTATTACTATTATAATCCATAGGTTATATAAGCATATCACATTGTTTGCGTAGGAGCCTTTGCTAGTACTATAGTTGTTGAGAGGAAAATAGGTATTTTGACATGGTTTATTTTTTTTTTTTTTTTTTTTTTTTTTGAGACAGAGTCTCACTCTCTTGCCTGGGGTGAGTGCCGTGGCATCAGCCTAGCTCACAGCAACCTCAAACTCCTGGCTCCAGTAATCCTACTGTCTCAGCCTCCCAAGTAGCTGGGACTACAAGCATGAGCCACCATGCTCGGCTAATTTTTTCTATATATATTTTTAGCTGTCCAATTAATTTCTTTCTATTTTTGGTAGAGACGGGGTCTCGCTTTTGCTCAGGCTGGTCTCGAACTCCTGAGCTCAGACGATCCGCCCACCTCGGCCTCCCAGAGTGCTAAGATTACAGGCGTGAGCCACCGTGCCCGGCCATTGCCGAATATATTTTAAAAAACAGTGCAAGCCCCAAATCATACAGAATCCTGATTATATTCTCTAAATTGTGTCTGTTCAACTACCAGGTACATGAAGAACAAAGGTGTTAAAATTATCTGGAAGTTCTGATATTTAAAAATGAAATCAAAGTTTTCTCTTCTACTAAGGAGCAATAAGCTTGAGGATATAAATGTTTAAAATATAGATGATTTATGAAAATTTGATGAATAAAGCATCCATCAATGCCACTGGTTATTACTAACAAGTCCATTCTGAGAAATCACATTTAATTTTGAAAGTATTACCAGAGAAACAAACAACCAAAAAAAAAAGATAAATGAATTAGAAGCAGTTAGTATTCCTTTAAGTAAAAATCATTCATTCATTTTTTTATTGATAATTAGTGCTCATTCCATCAATTAGTATTTAGGAGGCTATTGAAGTGACCTAGAGAATGAGGAGGGTGATGTGAAATTGACTACAGGGATAAGAAGGGGAGTATTTGCATTGAAGAGAGAATTAGGAGATAGTAATTTGTATTTTGTAATTAATTGGGTTTTTGGTTTTGTATGAATTTAAAGGTAGGGCAAATGTGAAAAATCAGTTTTGTTTATTTATTTACTTTTTTGAAGTGAGATGAGAAAGAGAAGGAGAGAGTGTTTGGGAGATGGGTAGAGAATTTATTTTGCTTTGCTTCTGTTAAATTTAAGATGCCATACAAATAGAGAAATTACAAAGTCAATATGCCAGTCTGAAGCCCACAGCAGAAGTAGACTGGAAACCTGGGAGTCATCTCATCTGTGAAACTGAATCATGAGCATCAATAAGCTCTCTACCCTGGGAAACATCATCAATATTTACAGAATGGAAGTAAATTCCCAGAACTGCCAAATTTATAGTTTCTTCTCCATCATGTTATTTGAAAAATGATGCAAAATATAATTTTTAGAATAGAAGTGGCTGGAATCAACAGGTGATAAAAGTACAAAACATTTGAGATAAATTCTTGAATTTAGTATATTACATCAGAATATATGTAAAGATTGGATAATAGCAAAATAAATAAACAATTATTTTCAGCAAATATAAATGTGTGCAATTATTTTTCATGCCCGTTGTCAGCTTTCTATCTGAGGTTTGCTGAAAAGAGTCTAGATTTTTTGTGTGGTGGTAAATTGATCTCTACATATCATTGATATTTATAAGCAATATCTTCTATTATTTGAATTTTCCATTAAGTGATTCTATCCAATAGTTTTGTTTATTTTCTTTCTGGTTTCATTTTAAGTTGATAAATACTAATCAATAAAGAATGTTATTAGGAACGCATGGTAACATTGCAAGTCTTTATCTAAATATCTAGAAATCTGGACACAGATATTCCCTTTAAACTGACACAGCTGAAATTTATGAACATGCCCCTTTTGTTCCTTTAAGGAAAAAAGTACCAACCACTTAACAATAAAACATCAATATTCTGGAAAATATGAAGTTTTATATTTATAACTTCCCGTCAGCTTATGAAGATAACCGAATATATTAAATCTCTGAAGAAACAGTAAGATTCTCTAAATGAGATCTTGTGTTTTCTCTTCCTAACAAAACCTGTGTAAGGAAAGGTCAACCCTGCCTCCAGTGAAAATTTCTGCCAAAAGTGAAATTGATGTAAGTAGTAGAACGATAGAAGCCTGATGGAGCGAATTTTTATTTTTCAAAAAGTCTACCCAAGAGGTGAACTAATGCAGATGTAAATTAAGCTCTTTCTGTGCAGGTCAAAATATCTTTGTCAAATAACCCTTAATAGTATCAGTTTGGCTTAGACCAGACAGATTTGATTGTTATGTCTGGGGATTCTGCCTGCAGACAAGAAAGAGAGAAATAAATGGAAGCTGCCTATTGATTAGTCCATTTCTTTTGTCTTTTGATTTAAAGGTTCACTCTCAGAGTCTTCTTGGGTACATTGTGTCTCCCACAAATCTCCGGGGGGAAGGCCAGGACACAAGTTATAAAAGGTGTCCCTGACACAGGGGGAATTGGGAAGCTGAACAGGCCAAGATTTTCCCTGCAAATATGTTATGTAAATATGGTTAAGGGCAAAGAGGTTCGCTTTAATCAGTATATCACCTAGAATCTACTATACTATGAATAAGATAAAGATCTCTCTTCAGAGATCTGGAAAACAACATAAATCTAAACAACAAATTTCAAACTTAGTTTATTCAAAGATAGAAGTGGATCATTTTCAAGGAGAAGAAAAAAAATCTAGGTATTAATATTTATGGACAGGCTGCAAATCAGTAACTTCATTTTTGTCCCCCATCAGCAACGTTTTGGTAATATGATTCTTGTAAAGGCCTGTGGAAATCAGTGACGTGAACAATAATGATCAGGCCTATGCATCTGGGATTACAACCTTATCTGTAAGGACGTGGTTTAGGGGAATGGGGAAGACATTCTGACGAACACAGTCAAAATCCACCTGCAGAAAGACATATCTGCAAGCACATTATAGAAGGTGGCTATAAATTTTTATTCCATTGCAAAATCAGAATATGTATATAAATTTCAGAAAATGTTTTAATTTTCTTAAGGGAAATAACATTTAAAAAATCTTTTTAAATGTGCAGCAAAATTTAACACATATATATGCCCAATTAAAAAATTAGTTATAAAACTAAATGATAATGAACATCATGTTTTACAAAATTTTCTTTTACCAAGGTAGAATCCCACATCACAAAACTACCCATATACTCAGTGAAAATCAAAATGTTACATTGACACAAATTAAATCATTTATCTAGATGTTTTCTCTTTTAATATCATAGTTTCTATAGATAAGGCAATATCTCAATTTTCTGCATGTATCTTCCACTCAAGTCTTTTAAGTGTGATAGGAAGAGCAAGAAAATATCATAATATAAGTGGCTACCTATTTCCTATCATCTGCTGAAGTGATACTAACAACACTGTGATATATAAAAATGAATAATCTAACATTACATAAAGCATTGCTTTATGTAATAAATGCAAGCATTTTTATAAGATATAAGAATTAACAATTTTTTTGACTCATCAAGAACAGTTTCCTTAATTTGAGCAACTCCGTTGGGCTGCCAATATTCTCATCTGAAAATACGGCAAGTGGACTAGGCGGCCCTGCCAATAACTCTGACTGATGTGTTCAAAATTTTGACAAATACTGTGGCATTCCTGTGTCGAAGACCTTCAGCTATTGTTGGGGAAATATGACTCACATATTTGAAGAAATGTGTGTAAATAATTGTACCTGAGTTTACTGCTTGCTCACCGCTTAACCTTCAAGACAGTTTACAAGGTTCATAATTATATTTTCCTTAATGGCAAATTTCATGGGTGTAGCCACTGAGGGTCCTTTTCCTACTCAAAGTCATACAGCAGTGGAGTTGAAACTCAAACCCAGGCCCGTGGGCCACGGTGCCTCTTCTCTTTCCACTACACCACATGAATTCTATGAGCACACACAATAAACACCTTAAGAATTCCCCCACAATATGTGGGGGAGAGAGAAAGACACAGAGGACTTCAGGAAAATGAGACACAGTGTTGCCACCTACCAGAGTGCAGTGGATTGAATAGTATATTCTAAAATTCATATCCATCCAGATTCACAGAATTAGACCTTATTTGGCAATAGAGTCTTTGTAGATAAAATTAGTTGGATTAAGATGAGGTCATAGTAGATTAGGGTGGGCCCTAAATCTTTATACGAAGAGGAGAGAACACACAGAGATACACACAGAGGGGTGGGCCACATGACAGAGGCAGACACGGGGGTGACAGGTTTACAAGCCAAGGAATGCCAATTGCCGGCAACTGCCAGAAGCCACTAGAGAGGCTTAGAGCAGTTCCTCCCTCAGAGCCTCCGGAACTAACCCTGCTAACACTTGATTTCGGATTTCTATCCTCCATTGCCATGAAAGAATAGATTTCTATTGTTTTAAGCCACTCAGTTTGTGGTATTTTGTTATGGCAGGCCCAGGAAATCAATATGTAACCGTACAATCTTTGGTGTATCATTGAACTGCACCAAGGCTTACTGACCTGGAAAACAGAAATAGTAATGTTTGCATGCAAGGATGTGGCGAAAATGTCTCAGAAGTACTTTGTAAACCGGAAAGTGCTACTCAAGCTTCAGGCATCATTGCTGCCAAGGGCAGAAAGAGATCAAAGAAATGGAGAGTAGACCAAGAACTCGACCTTTGGGAAGACAGGTAAAATTTGGAAAGATACAGGAAAGGGACGTTCCAGGTGAGGAAAACAACATGAGCAAAGCAGAGATGGAGCAGTGCAGGGTTCACTTAAAAATGAATTCAATGTGGTAAAGAAATTCTACAATGTTATCAGTTAAAACTACTCATTTCTCTCATAATCTGTAAAAGTTGGACCAATGAATACTTCACTAGTTTTCTAGGGCTGCTGCAATAAATAACTCTAAACTGGGTGACTCAAAACAGGAGAAAATCATTGTCTCACAGTGCTGCAGGCCAGAGCTGTGACGTTAGGCTACCTGCACCTGGGGGCTTTGGGGAAGGATCCTCCCTGCCTCTTCCGGCTTCTGGTGGTTCCAGGTGTTCCTTGGCTTGTGGGTGCATCACTCCCTTCTCTGCCTCTGTGGTTGCACGGCCTCCCCTTTTGTCTCTAAAATCTCTCTCTGCTCACTCGTATGGATACTTTCCATGTAAAGCAGGCTTTGGATTTAGAATTTACCCAGACAATCTAGGATGATCTCCTCATCTCAAGATTCTTGATTAAATTACATAAACAAAGACACTTTTTCCAAATGAGGTCATTGTCAAAGCTTGCATGGACGAAGGCCTGGACATATTTTCTGAGGAGCCCACTATTCAATCCATTGCAATACTTAAGTGATTGGGGAAAGGAGGAGCTAAACAGAGACACATCATCTAAGGTATAAAGGCAATATCATCAACTTGAGGTGTATCAACCATTCAGGCTGGTCACAATGGGACACTTACCTGAGTTCCAAAGAAAATGCCTTCATGCTGAAATAAGTTATCACAGTAAACAACTTTCAGACAAAGATCTTACGACCAGACAAACCATCAAGGTTCATATATGTAGGTGTTATATATTGCATAACTATTCATTTTTTAAAGTTTTCATTTTAATTATTATGGGTACATGATAGTTGTATATCTCTATAGGGATTTTGACCTACATTTTCATTAATTCAGTTGTTATTACGTAAGGTTTCTTCACTATCTCCTAATCTATTCATTCTTCTCACATCAAAACTTAGGAACTTCAAAATACTATATATGCTACAACAGTAAGTTTAGAATCACCTTAATGGAAATTCAATTCTCCTAAGAGCCAGTGTCTTTTGCCAAACCATAATTTTTCTTTCCTTCAAGATTCTTAATTTTAATAGCCAATAAAATTAGAAACACTTCTGGATTTAATGCTTATCTGTCATTTAAATCACTAGTAGAAGTTTAAGAGCAGCTCCTATAACCCGTAATCACGTCTATGATTTAAAATTTGCTAAAACAAATTATCAACCAAGAAAACACCCTACAAGCCTTCTTTAATTCAGATTCATGCTTGTTAATGAGACCATGTTAATATTTAATGCACAGCCTCTTCCCATTTACTTTAAAATATTTCTGTAATTGAGATTGGAAAATATACCATGCTCCTATGAGTAATAAAAAATTCAAATGTGTTTGGGAAAGATCTTCAGCTATAATTTAAATAATTTTGTTTAAACATTTTTAAAAGGACCTCTGAGCCTCTGTTCCAAACAAGATTCAAAAGTATGGCAGGGTTTCCTGTTCAGAGCTTTCAGGATAGGTGAGTCTATCAGGATGAGAGCTGGCTGTCAATATCATCACTAGCAGTAATAATTATCCTTCCTATGAGAGGTAATAAATTTTCACTAAAAAGACCAGATAATCCCATCACGGAGGAGCTATTGGTGATGAAAGACGTGCTCTAGCCCATCCATCTGGCTAAAAAGAGGCTACCAACCAACCCTGGAACCCCAGAGCCACTGTGCTCTCTCGGGGTCAGCTTTATTATCCTACTGTCCAAATTAAACCCTGCGTGTTGATTTTAAATGAATTAACTTTTTCTACATTTCTTGATTTATAAAATGCAGAATGTGTTGCTGTTTTTTTGAAATGGCAATTGCTCAAAATTGAAGTGTATATAGCTACATTTGATGATTCGAATGGCATATGGCTTGACATATTGCCACAAATTACATATAATATACACTGTAACATGTGAATGAGTCCCCAGGGAGTTCTTTGGCTAAGATTCATTAGTACATCTCAGTAAAATGAAAGATTTTTATAAAACCACAGAATCGACTCCAATTATGGAAATCTTGCTTAAAAAATGGTGATTTGACAAGAAAATTCATGATTCCACAGGGTTTTAGGCTCTGTACCAACTAATCAATTGATTTTCTCTGTTTTGCTTTGTTTCTGTTAGATCTCAATGAAATAATTATATTAATTTGAACTATTAGTTGTTTTTCTCTCAAATTTTCTAAAAACAATTAAAATGGAAATTTTAAGTGCCTGTGGAATATTTTTTTACAACTGAACATAAAATCGTTAAAAATTTATTATTCCAAAGCAAATTTCTATTTACTTTAATGCAATTAGCCTTTATTCAACATTTAATGCATCTCCAGTACACAATACAAACAGATTTCTGAAGCAAATCAACTATGTACTTGTTTACAATAGCTTCCACGAAACTTTTAGGAAAATAGTTTTCAATATCTTATTGTAAATTTTAAAATAATTTTTATAAATTTAATAAATGTTTGTTATGATGAAAATATAGATTTAAAAAATCTGAATACAAGACTAAAAGATTACTCTTTACAAATAATTTTAAAAATCTATATCTCTCAAATATAAAAGAAAATTAATTCTCTAAGGAGCAATATATAGATATATAAATGGATAGATAGATAATTTCCCTTGACTTCTTTACACATCCCATTCACGAAACAAAACTCCTTAGGACAAGATTCTGCTATAAAGTATCACAAAGGTCACCTCGGCCTAACTTCCACATCGCCCAGGTGTGTTTCTTACTGCCTTCGTCTCGTCCTTTCTCTTGATTTCTATGATAATTCTTTTTCAGCCGACTTCTTTTCCCCCTCTTCTCCATGCTCTTCCTGGGTGAAATTATCAAGACACATATTCCAAGTATATGACCAGGCTTCTAAAAACAACCAACCTCTTTTATCCCAGTATCAAGCATTTTTAGCATATTAGGATTTCCACTTTAAAAAAAATCTCAAATTCAAAACATCTAAAACTGAATATGATTCCTTCCAAACCACTTCACGCTCCAGGACTTCCTCTCTTGGTCGACACAATACGTCCCTCCATCCGTGAGCCACGCGAGAACCCTCTGGGTCCTCTTAGGCCACATCTCCCCGGCTTTGCACATCCCGCCAGCCACGGCCTGGTTCCTGGTTCCTTCTGAACGCCCATCTCTGTCCTGCCACCTCTCAAATGCAGACCATGATGGAGCAACTCCAAGGATCCCCCCCCCACCGACACCCCCAACCCCGGTCGCCAATCTATTTTACTTCGCGTCCTCTGCTTTTCTCACTGCTTCAGTCTCCTACCCTGTCTAAGAATATTCCATGAGCTATTATAACACCATCAAGAGGACAAAGCCCTCAGTTGTACGTGCATGTTTATTCGCGATTGGCTGAAACTAACCTTTTAACTATTTCATCTACCATTCTGTTTACACTTAACTGAACTTGTGACACCATGTCCCAAATACCACGGGGGTGGATATGGAGGAACGGCGTACCACACCCATCCTAGTTGCCTTGCTGTACGCGGAAGTTGAACAAAAAGAAAGTTACCTTCCCAGATTCCCTTGCATGTGGGATCTGATTGCTCTAGTCTGCAGAAGTGGTGAAGGCCACACTTCCGTTGCTACCTGGTCAACCTGTCACGAAGGTGTTTGTGTTTTCTCTGGCAAGGGAGATCTCCAGGTCTAGTCACTAGAGTCTTCGAAGTGACGTGCTAGGGTGTGGCCATTATGCTTGCGTAGGTGGTGGCCACACCGAGAGAATCAGTAACTGCAGCAGCAGCTTCTCCACATGGCTGGGCATTTCCTGATCCAAGATGAGGCTGTAACTACCATGGTAGCTCTGTTCTGCGGCGTGGTTTTAAGGGCATTGCTAAAAGTTCTGCTTAGGGTCTGCCAACAATTATTTTCCCTACTAAGTTATTTTCTACTTAAGTAGCTGGAGTGGATTCTGTCTTATGCAACTGAATCCTGAGCAATACACATGCCACACACTTTCAGAATCCTATGTCTCTATGAGAACGCCTCCTCTCTTTTATAATTAGTGAGCTCTAACTTATCCTTGGATGCCTAGGTCTCGGAAACATTTCTACATTTTTTTCAGCGAAATAATTGCTCCCTTCTTTGTTAAGATTATTATATTCATAATACATCAGTAATATTTATTAATTTGTCTTTCCCTTATCTGAATCTGAGATATTTGAGGACAAGGAATAGGCTTTGCTCAACTTTGATTCTCTAATGTTCCCCGTTTGGTGTATAGCAGAGTCTCAGTAAACTCTGGTTGAAATTAGCTGAAATACATTGTAAAACGGTGACTAGAGATTTCACCCTCTAGTCTGCAATGTGTACTAAATGGGGCCAAAAGCAATGGGCTACAAATTCAAAGGTGGGAGATATTAACTACAGATGAGATTTGGATTGAGGATAAATGGACATGGATTTAAAAATCAAATGGTGAATAAAATTTGATCTTGTTAAGAAGACAAGGAGGATATTTCAGCTGGAGTATAAGGGAGCTTAAGGTGGCTGGGAAATGCAGGGAAACCATGAGTGGATTAGAAAAAAATACCTTGAAAAGAGGTCTTGCATAGGGGAGTTATGACAGATAAGTCACGGAAGAAAAGATCATGAGCAGCTTGGAGAAGCCCGATATTAGTTTAGAATGAGAAATGTGATTATTTTTATACAGATAAGAAGAAATCCTTGAAGATTTAGAAGGAAGAAGCACGTTTTACAAACCTGGTTAGGGAATTGGGAGAGATCTGAGAGCAGCTTTCTTTCCTTGTCAACATGTTTTAAGAAAAATACTTTCAGATACTAAAAACTATATTCTGGACAAGCAAACTCACATGCCCAATGTTTGCCTGTATTAATAAAATAACCAAAGTTTATGGCAGAGCCTCTGTATTTAATCCAAGAGTCCTTTGCTCATATTAAGTTATAATTCTAGACACATATGAGAAGGATGACACAGCATGCTTCATCATTCTGAGGATATTAATTCCTTATCAGGCTAATGGAAAATAGCTTAGAAAAGTAAAATTGTGTGGGTTGTTCATCCAGCTTTCATTTATCAAAATAATACACCTAAAATTAAAAAAGTCTAATGGTTGTCCCTGGGCTCATCGGTCCATTAATGCATACGACAAATTACGCAGTTCTGTTAACTTACCCTTCCTGCATAGTGCATGATGGTGAAGGCTGTGCCTTGATCTTTCAGGGCGACATTCCCGTTCCCATCCTTAATGGGGGAATAGACTGCATTCGTGTTTGAGGATTCTAGGAGGCTTTGCAGCTTTTTTGGAAGGTTTGTTTCCATCGGCCAAATCATCTGACTTTCTTCATCCAGTAAAGACAGAAGTCCAGATGGCTTCTGAAAGTTAAGAAGAAATAGGAAATTGTTTCTTCTATGACCTCGTTAAATATTTTTGTTATTGTTCATGCATGTCATTTATATTTCTTTACATTCATACAGACACTCAGAAAATGGATCAGTCTTTCCTTTTTAATACACTTCTATTTCTGCTCACTGCTGTGTCCTCACCACCCAGTGTTGCTCTGGTGTAAAGCAGGTCCTCAATAGTATTTATTCAATACAATGAATGAGGCCGGGCGCGGTGGCTCACGCCTGTAATCCTAGCACTCTGGGAGGCCGAGGCGGGCGGATTGTTTGAGCTCAGGAGTTCGAGACCAGCCTGAGCAAGAGAGAGACTCCGTCTCTACTAAAAAAATAGAAAGAAATTAATTGGACAGCTAAAAAATATATAGAAAAAATTAGCCGGGCATGGTGGCACATTCCTGTAGTCCCAGCCACTTGAGAGGCTGAGGCAGTAGGATTGCTGGAGTCCAGGAGTAGGAGGTTGCTGTGAGCTAGGCTGATGCCACGGCACTCACTCTAGCCCGGGCAACAAAAGTGAGACTCTGTTTCAAAAAAAAAAAAAATACAATGAATGAATAAATAAATGAATAAAATGTATTTTAGTGTCATTAAAACACTGCAGTTTTTTAAAAAGTATATTCTCATTTGAATAAGAAAAATGCC